>JAVIWB010006200.1:600000-896613 GCA_031893035.1 Dermolepida albohirtum | reverse complement strand
ACCGACAACATCAATTGTATGTCGTTCGCTAGAATTGCGCATGTCTTATATCTCTTTATTGAAATGTTTTGCATAAGGATTTGCATTTACCCACCTGTAAAATTCAATTAACCCCGAAATTGAATGAAACTGACCATTTATAATTTCGCTAGTTAGTTGGGTCCTGAGAAGGATCTTACTCCTCCTGATCTTTCAGTGACATCGTTTTCATTTTCTTCATTAAGTTCTTCTTATCGGAGCCTGTATGAGACTGTCAAAATAATTTCTTATAAACGTGATATGTAACTTATAATTTTTTTAATTTTTGTTCTATTTTTAATTCCATTTTGAATTGCATATGCTATATATATTTTATTATAATTCTGAGATTACCACTTTTAGATGCAGATGTTTTCTTTCGTTTCCATTATATTCTTTATTTTTTCGTTTAAAATTGCGCCTTCTTTTTCTTTAAGATTGTCATTTCTGTATATCACCGTTGTTTTTTTCTAGGTCTCTATCCAAATTTAAAAAATTTATTTAAAAAAGATTGTAAAAAATAATTAAAATTATTATTAATAAAATCAATAACTTTCAGGATTAACAATTCTGTAGTTTTCTCTAATACTAAAAGAAGAACAGGATTATCTCGCTACAATCGCTTGCACATTATGAAATAAAAGAGAAAGTATCATAAAAACAATTAATTTATTTCTCCCATAGTGTCATAAATTTCTTTTAATTCCACTCATCCCCAAATAACAATAATAATAGGTTTCGTGTGAGTCATGGTCACACACAACCATTATTTTGGCTAGTCTATCTCATTCGATGATAGAATTTATTCTGACTATACAGCAGAGGTAAGTACCATTTTAGCATATACATGAGGTCCTGTACATTACCGATAGAGTACCGTACCCTAAATAAAACGAATCTGACCCCCTTCTTTCATCGAAACTAACCCTCCTGCGAATCCTGCAGCACGTGCAAATGTATTTGTACACTGTCCTCTCCTTGTCGCTCTCGTTCTCAGTACGTGGACGTGTATGACGCTGGACGTCTATCCGAAGACACCTCACCACTCTTCCCCCTATTCGCTAAAGCGTCCAGCTTCGTCCTCCACCACCCTCTGTACCTTTTCCGTTAAAGAGCAAATGCGTAAGGTACGCAATTGCGAGGGGTTAGCGAAACAACCCCTGCATAACAAATCGCTGTATAACTGAAGCAGATCGAAGGATGCCGTGTGCACACGCAGACACAAGGGTCCGCACGCTTAATCAGAACATGTTTGATTGCGCGTCTGTTGCCGTCGCAAGCCTTGAATCTGTCACTGATATATGATTCTTATTATGTTTGTTTAAGGATACTGCATTAATGCATTTCATGATATTCTTCTTTTATTCTTTCGAAAACTTGTGAATTATTAAATTCTGTACACGATAGTGCCAAATAAGTGAGTGGTATAAATGCGAGAATTAGCAAGAATATTCTTGTATTCACAATTATTATAGCTTTGTAAAAAGAACGTATATTCGAAACTGTTGAAGTTAACATTATTGAGCAAAACTTTAGCGTTTTTTTTATGATTACATTTATAAGTTATGTGTATAAAATATTAGTTTCATATTTTGTCTCGTACAGTTGAAAATTGAAATAATCCGAAAAAGAAATACTAATGTTGAGAGTTTAAGTTTAGGGAAATGAATACGCTGAAAGCCCACTTCTTTAAGTGATAATGGAAGAAAATATCCAGAAAATTGAAGCCGAACATGCTCCATTTCATTCAAACGTTAGTTTAATCATATCATACGATGCTCATCAAAGATCCATGATAAACTTAATATCATATAAAATAAAATCATTTTGAGACGACGATTTTTTTTGAATCGTTTGACTTGAATTAGTTACACGCCAACCATGAAAAACTTTTTTTATAAATTTGGCTCCCCTTTATGTTTTTTGACGCGCTGAATTCAAAAATGAACCACAAGACGTAAAGTTTCCTCGCATGTTTACGTTATTTATGCATTGTAAGCGTATACTTTTGAAATTTTTAGGCAATCAGAACTCTAATTACAAAAATATAGTTCAAAACATGTTGAAAACATTTCAAGAAATTGGATGTAACATGAGTGTGAAGGTGCATTTTTTACACTCACATTTAAATTTTTCCCTGACAATCTTGGAGCTGTAAGTGAGGAACAAAGGAAGCATTTCCACCAAGATATAAGGGAGATGGAGAAACGGTATCAGGGTCGTTGGAATGTCAACATGGTGGGAGATTACTGTTGGACCCTTCTATGAGCAACTCCAGAAGAATCATATAAAAGGAAAAGCTACACTCGAACTTTTACCATAAAGAGGTTGAGGAAATACGAAACTTTAGATAAATAAGTAAAAAGCTCTTTATATTCAAACTTGCACTACCATTGTAATAAAATTTATTAATAAAATTTTTCAATTATACTCTGATAATGAATTACGTACCTTTAAATCTTAACTACAATATATATTTTAATACTATCATACCCAACAAAAGATAAAAATTGCGAAAAATTGGTACGTGGGAGAAAAAAACTGATTGAAAATTTGGATTCAGCACACCAAAATACATGAGAAACAGGTTGAACTTTGAAAAAAGTTTTTAAAAAATATTTATTGGTTGGCCTATGTTATCTATCTGGATTTCGGACCTAAATCGAAGCTCAACGAAAAATGATTCATCGCAAAATCTATTTACTAAACTAATAAAGCACAGGCGTTGTTTAAATTTTAAAATTTTACTGTAGGCACTACACATGTTTCACAGTACAATCGCTTCATCAAGTGGATGAAAAGTAGGAAATAATAATACATTAAACAATATAAAGAATTATAACGTCATAGCACCTACGTTTCTTGCTTTAATTAAAAAAGTACAACGTACGCTTCTCTGATGAAATATGGCAGCTTAGAAAACACCAAAGAAAAGGATTTATTCCATTGATTAAGGTCACCATAATAGTTAGAATCCTCACTAAATATTTGTCATAATCGGCTGTCATGAATTATGAAAGCACAGAAAATAGAGTAAGAAAGATTGATTTTGTTGGTTTAGATCACAATGATTGGTATCATTATTATTAAATATCTGTTCTAATCGTACGATGTAACATAGAAACTTGGAAAACATGAAAAGAGCGGTTCATTTTTCTTTGATTATGATTTTCGCAGCGGCTGCTGCTGTTATTATTGCTGAATATTTGTTTATCATTTTGCAATATCTTAGAAAGTTCTATGGAAAGAACAAGAATAATATTACTCCCACCAATACCAACTAAAATTTCTATTGACATAATTCTTTAGAAAAAAATCAAAATGCGCACCTCATTCTTAATTAAAGCAATCGCATTTATCGCGCTCAGTTTGTCCTATATAATCACCGCGTCGTTTTTTTTCCTACCCGTATATGCACCCTAACAAACAGAAACTTACTTATCCCCCCTAACACGGATGAATTACGAGACATAAATAAGGCAGCGGTGACTCTCTCTTCTGTGTATGCGTGTGACGAATCATAACCTACGGCCGATATTCACGTATGTACAATAACAACGATAACGCAGGTTCGTTATCTCCACTTTACCGTTGATCGATGTCACTATGCAATTTCGCACTAATCGGGTCGTACCTCAGGAGGGCCACGCGACCAAACGGCGTCGCGTCCGATTCTTTTCGGGTCACGTGGCCTTCGAAAATCTCTGTGCAGTGATTCATTTGCGCGACCCCGATCGTGATGATTCCCACAGATACTTTTTCTGTGCGGATGATGCCGATTGAACGTGGAATGGAACTAACCGGGTCATATAATGATTCTAGGTGGTTGTATAGAAACACCATAATAAAAAGCATCCCTGGATGATTTATTTTTTATAATTAGATTTGAAGAGACCAATCTCTTCAAATGGAAATACGCAATGACAATAAAAACGAGGAGAGAAGAGCTGTTCGTCGTTGAATGAAAGGGTGAAATATAATTTATGTGCTTAACGTAATAGGCTTTCGTTGATTAGATTGGATGGCTATAATAAGTGTATTGTTAAAGTATTATCGACAAAAGATAAGCTATGATACATTTTTTTAACAATTTTACTAAGCTTTCCTTCAATACTAGTGTTCAAAAAGTCCTTCTATTTATGTTCTTCTGTTTCTTTCTCATTTCAAAAGAAATAATATTTTATGTCAGTAAAACATTCAACCTTCCGCCGCGAATAAATTGATATAAATTCACTGACGAAAAAATTTTATGGGAAATGAAATTTTAAAGAAACCAAATGCTACTCGGTTGCTGCAGTAAGCTCTTCATCCGACAGAATCTTCTTTCCTGCAAGGAGAAGTTGAGCTTGAAAAATAACTGAGTCAATTGAAAATAGATCTGAAAAATAGGCACAAAATTGATAAGACATAACCTGACATTTCAGTTTTTTGCAAACAACTTGACTGGTGTGAAAAGGTGCGTTGTTGTGATAATACAAACCTTTTCTTTTTTGTGAGCAATGTCAGTTTTATATATATATAATGATTTGCTCCTTTGTGAGAAAGTTCATGAAAATTATCGTTTCCAAATCCCAAAAAGCCATTTTCTCACCAATCATTGAAACTATGCCTTTCTTTGGGGAAGGGCTATCATTTGTTCGTTCACTGTTGAGATTATTGTTTCCATGAGGCATAACAATTTTTTTCAAAAGTTAACTCGGATGTATATCCAAACCACTAGCAAAGTTGGTACCGCGAACCTTGAATTGTGATCAAAAACCTGCAGAAATGCGAAGCTGTTTGATATGAAACGAGTTAATTTTTTGAAAAAATTATGACTCGTGTATTTTGGAATTGTATCTTAACAACGAACGAACAAATGGCCGCCCTTCCCCAAAAAAAGAAAAGATATTTTCAATGATTGATAACATATCTTGGCTTTCTTTGGGCTACCAATTATTCGTTCATTGTTAAGATTATTGTTTCCAAGATACATGAAACATAACAAATTTTCTAAAAAAATTAGCTTGTTTTATGTTAAACATTCCTTCATGTTTTTGATCACGATTCAAGGTTCGCGGTGCCAACCTTGCTAGTGGCTTGTACATACCTTATTCAGTTAATATGCTTATAATTGTAGCTATCTCCTCGATGTCAATTGTTTGACTGCTTAAAACCATATAATTAAGTTTATGGACAATTTTTTTTAAAGTTTTGGATGGTCCTGGTCATCGTTGAAACTCATTCCATCCTTTTAAATTGCACAGCAGGAAATTTAGTAAACCAAAATAACCATTTAGTCTATCCGATTAAATTAATTCAAAATAATGATTACATAACGTACAGTAATCGTGCATTGTATCGATAATAAGACACAAACATTAAATATACACTGTGTTCATTCATTTTATTTACAATCTGTAAAAAATATGTAAAAATGTTCATAAAGATGCAAATACATTTGCTAAATGAGAAAGTGGACTGTATTTTGTTTGACAAGTGTATTTAGTATCTAATAACTGTACATTGCATAATGATGTGAGTTGTTATATATTATGCTTACAAGTTACAACTGCCAACATTATATATTATATTACTACCAACCCCAAATTTTATTACTATGTAAGATCTAACAACATTTATTAAGGAACTGAATAGTGTTCTTTTCTGATCAAAAAGAGTCACTCGTAGTTCAGAAACTTGTTGAACCTTCCACGTATAACAACATTATCGCATCAAGATAAACGTCATTATTAAGACATCTTACCTCGATATTGTCCGATGCATCTAGAGAATCTAAAATTTCTATTATCGCCGTTGCTATCTCATTCTTTACTAAGGTGAGAAGTCATATTATCGAAAATGGCTCTGTAATGATCATAATCTCGTCAAAGAACTGACTCCAGCGCGCCGTAACATAACAATAGAAGAAAGCCCGAGGCGCCACATAAGTGCGATTCAAAACTTGCCCGAGTTTACCTCTCCGGTCCTTCTCCGCCGGGCCACAATGTACCTATTATATTAAATCAACGGCCGGACAGTCCAGCGCGCCACCACCACCGCCACCATCACACCCTCAGAGCTCAACTTCTGAAAACAACGTTGGCTCGGCGCGGAGTTGGCCGGATATACTGGTGCCGTGTCATTATCACCTCGGGTGAACAAAAGGCGATGAAGAATGGCCGTGGAAAAGAACTGCATTAGAGTCGGTATATAGTGGAGACAGAGGCGGAAGTGCGTCTCCGTCTCATGCCACTAACCCACCCGGAGTGGAAAGTAACTCATACCAAAAGGTTTTCCACTAAAAATAACTTCATTTCTAATATACGATTCATTGCGCTAACGAATTGTGGTGAATAAAATATTAATAAGCTGATGATGTATAGTAGCATAAAAGATTTATTATTTTTCTGGTTTATACTTTTTCTAATGTTTCAATGTAAAAATTATGCTATGTATTAAAAATATCTTAACATTTAAAAGCCTCATATCCGTAAAAGTAGAAGATACAAGAAAGATAAGAAATACAATCTGCAGTGCATCGTCAATCATTGGCCAGTGCTAACATCCATAAGTAATGTAAGTAAACATGTGACATATAATATCACCTTATCAAAATGTAAATTAATATATTTTGCAAAATTAGCATGTTCTGACTGTAGTTAATTGCGGGTTATAAATGGACAATTAAAATAAATAAATCAGTGTTTCTTGATCTACACACCCATCCAATGAAACTTATTTGTACTAGAATCACGACCTGTATGAATTTCGCGATGTTACAAAATGGAATTTAAACATTTCATCCGTTGAAGACAGATACGAACCACTAATATTTATATAATCTCTCCATTATTTCGCGACTCATATTGGCAATCCAGACGTTGAGAAACGCTGGCGTAAATGATGTGCAACAATTTATTCTCATTGACAGCAATTCGCTCGGATTTTAACCACTTATGCTCGCCTGTTGGTTGCGTAGTAGCTTTGTAGGATTGAGATGAGATATCAAAATAGCAAAATCATCTGCGAAAATTGCAGTCCAGTTTTGGCAAAATCGTCAGTGAAAATGAAGTAGAAGATTGGGACCAAGTATGTTTCCTTGTGGAAGTTCTGTTGAAATATATCGGTGTATTCATCTTTATGTTTAACACCAAAATATTTGTCATATATGTATGTATGTATGTAAATACCAGGTGTGTCGGAAAGTCATTACCGATTTTTTCGTAGAAAAACTACATAATTTTCAAGAAAATTGTAATTATTAGTACTAGTATTAGCCATTTGATTCTACATATTTTGCCCATCTTCCAGGCAATTTATGAATGTCATCCCAAAGAAACTGTTTGTCCTTTGAGCAAAACCATTGATCGAGCCATTTTCTAACTTCTTCGAAATTAGCGAAGTGCTGCTCTGCAAGCGCGTGTCCCATAGATGCGAAAAGGTGATAGTCGGCGCGTCATGGTGCTGTAAAATCACTTTACCGTGTCTTCGGGTCCATTCTAGACGTTTTTCTATCAGTGCATGGTTCAAATTGATAATTAGTTGTCGGTACCGATCAGTGTTAACTGTTTCACCAGCTATCAACAGTTTGTAATACACCATGCCACTCTGGTCCCACCAAACATAGAGCATTAACTTGCGACCAAAACGATTTCGCCTTGAAGTCGATTGGTTGGCGTCGCCAGGTGATGACCATGATTTTTTCGCTTAAGGTTTTCGAAATAAATCCATTTTTCATCACCCATCACTATTCGATACAGAAATGACTTCCGATCATACCTTTGAAGCAGCATTTCACAGACTATTATTCGGTTATCCGTTTGCCTGTCATTCAATTGATATGGCGCCCATTTTCCAATCTTTCTTTGTCTTTCACATCAACACTTTTGATTTATCGAGACCACGCCTCATATGTTTTTATGATTGGAGCATGCTCACTGTAAGTTTCTACCAGCAAACGATGGCTTTCAGTGGCTTTTTCTTTTGACTAAATAAGAAAAGTAATGCGTGCTACCAATGCACTTTTTCAGTCATAAACCTCGAAAGATTTTCCAAGAGGTATAAATACACTATGACGACATCAGTTAGAAAAATCGGTAATAACTTTCAGGTATACCTGGGATATATATATGTATATATATATATATATATATATATATATATATATATATATATATGAGTATTTTAGATTCTCCGGCTCTCCGCGATATTGGATAGAAGTTCTCGAAAGAGTCGGGGTCTCGACGTTTTGATAACATCTCAATCATTTTATTCAGGAGTTGTTTCGAGAACTTCTGTCCAACATCGCGGGGAGCCCGAGAATCTAATATTACTCATGCCCACAACCGCTAGAACCTTCATTCGAACATATATATTTATACAGTGAGTTCATTAATGATTGAGAGGGAACCTTATGCAACCAAACATACACTATTGGTAGCCTTACATTCAAAATTCCCTAGACCCTAGAAATCTATAGTTTTAAAAAAATTATCCAACACACTTAATATGAAATTAAATCCAGCTTACCGCTCTAACCACCAAAAATTTACCAATACTTCTGAAAATTACTGATAATTGATAACACGTAATTACAAATCAAATAAGGCAAAATGTCAAACAATTTAGTAGGGTTATAAAGAGAGATCTGTCACGATCTAGTTACAAGGATATTTCATACCAACTGTAATCTTTGTTGTTGTATAGTTGGTTGCATAATCCGTCTCAATCTTTATTGAACACATTGTATATATGAGATAAACGATCCTTTAATTTATAACATAAAACCAGGAGCCAAGTCTTATCAACGGTTTTGAAATATATTACGAAAAGAGGAACCATCCATTTTCCAAAACTACTAATTGTATTTATGAGACTATGACAGAGAAATAAATTTTTCTATTCAACGAAGGCCGCGATATAGAAAGCAAGCTTATAGTTCTACAAGATATAATTTCTTTGAGTAGTTTACCAGGTCATATAATCTCGCTAACAACTACTACTAAATATCCAGTTCCAATGATTACATAGCAAATCTGTGTTGGGATTTCAATAGTGTTTTTAGGCAAATATTGAAAGATGTCATCGTTGATTAAGTCATAACCAAGAGTTCTCCGTGAGTTTCTTTTTATATTTATTGTTTCCTAGGCAATTGATGGTAGACTCATTTGGTGGGGAAACTCAACTGTGTTCAGCCATCGATGTTCGGTTTTGTTTTGCCTTCCTATTCTTATAGAATGTGTACTTTCTATTATTTTCGTAACAACTTTTAGTAGGTCCTATAAATTTTGTACTTTTTCCCACTTTTTCTATTAATATATTCTATATTTTTCTATATTTACTGTGCACTCGTAATTCTCCTCATACTTGCACGAGCGAATTATACGATATTATTAAATCTCAAAGAAAGTTTAGAACAGGATAATGTCATTCAAATTTAGTACGGCTTTACATTCTTTATTTCCTTAACAATTGAAGAGTAATCAGAAAAGAAGGGAATCTCGAAAAAAGGACTTAATCCAGTTTTATTTCTCTAACCCAATAGAGACGTATTACATAATTCAATGATAATTTAAGCAAACGTGATCTACTGGCCCCTGAATTCACCATGCCTGACAAAAAAAAAGGAGAAAAAGCACAAAAACGAAACAAAAAGAATAACCGCACTAATTTGGTTTTCAAAACATACCTCAACGACGTCGGCGACATTAAAAGAAAGTTCCGTTACCGCGCTCTCCCGCTCCCGTATAATGATAAAAACGATTGCGGTTCAGTTCTCTCATTTCTTGTCCGTAAAAACTTTTTTTTCCAGTTGTCTTAATTAAATAAGAATCCGAGAGGAACAGGGCGCAACAGAGGGAAAAAAGTAGTAATATTTAGGTGGTCGGATGCCAGGAAAACGAGAAGAAAGTGAAAGAGGGGCGAATATAAAGAACAATTCAGTAATTAGTTATTCCTTTCAAGAAACACTGAAAGCGATAAAAATCGTTGGTATTCCCTACGTTTCGCAACTCAACGAATTAAATAAGAAAAACTTTATAGCTCTCAATACAAGTATCTATGTAACATTGTATGAGAATGGTATAAACCCCATCTGTAGTTAATATACGGAAAAAAAGGGTGGAAACTGGGGTGTGCGGCAACGAACTGAATCCATGGCCAACCCCGTCGAACGAGCTGATCAGTATTATTCGGGGTAGGAAAGTAATTGTTGTGACGCAGAGTGCTCGATGCAGGACTTCAGGAAATGGAGATTCCACCTCATTGCTTGTCCGCCGATGACGTGTGACCGCGTATCATTGATCAGAGAGCGACTGACGGGAGAACCTTTGGAGTCTTCCGTACAGGATGTTCTCGCATGCTGTGCCATCAGTTTGGAAAGTGAGTCTCACGCCATAAATGAAAAATTACTCCGATTGAATAGACGTTTTTAAGTACATGATTCGATAAAATTAAGAAAACGAGAAAAATTCTGAAAGTGGTGAGGAGAATCCCACAGAAAATATACAATTTTATAAAGTTATTTAAAACACATTAATAATAACAAAGCCGATTAAAATACCTCATCTAGACGTGACTTACACAGGAAATATCGGGATAAAAAAATGAATTAGTCGTTTCGGAAATTTTTTTTAGAAGTGGTTAACACTTCTAAAAATTTGGCTAAAGCTTTGTAAACATAACGTCCTTTTGAGCACAAAAATCTATTTCCGTATATATTTAAAGCAAGTCTAATAATCTCACCAATCAAATCACTAGACTAATACACAATCGAAACTTGACCTACGCAAGTAAAAGTACAGAATATCTTGGAGTGTATCCATTATAATAAATATAATAATTTAAAAAAATAGACTATGTGAATAAACAAATATATATATCAAGTTTCTATAGTAAAAGAGAATCCGTGGTATTCAGTAATAATTTATATATATTGCTATTCCTTAAAACTTCAGTGTACAAAAGATATTCATAAACCTTGGCAAAGTTTGATAACACGTTTATCGGTAATTGTTCTTTTTTAATTGTTTCAACTTTTCGTAGTTGCGGAAATGTATTTGTTCTTAAAAAAAAATTATAGAGATTCAGAAAGACCCTAGCTAGTTAGAATTTACTTTTTCTTATAAATAACCTTGGTATGCAACCAAGACCGACAGTCATATTAGATTTTAAATTTTTGATGCTATGTTTAAATCAGTGAAAAGCTTAGTACGGAAAATATTAAATTTAAATTAATCTCTAAGATTAAGTACACCCTATTATGCGATGTCTGAACATTTTTCTTATATTCAATTCTGCTCCTTTATTGCTACTACTATTTAAACTATAAAGTAATAATTTGTTGTTCTTTATGTTCCAGTAAAGAATATTTTAACGCAATCACTTACCTACCCCTCTTTAATATATATATGTACATATTAATAACCGACTTCGTTTAACACAAAGGTACTATACAATAACGCACAAAGTAAACAATTAAAAGAGAGAACTGGATATCGTTCATCTATTCATTGGAAACGACCCGTATGGTTGCCAATTGAAGCAATCAAGGGAAACAGAAGAGGTAGACAGTAAAGACACATGCACATAAATACATACACACACACACCCATACGGCTAACAACAGAGACACACCGAGCGACAGCTGCAGGTATGTGAACTAATCAGGTCCAATTTAAGACCTATTAGTTAGCTCCTGTGCGCCCGTATGTGCTGTCTTTTCTCTACGTTCTTTCTCTCTCAGCGTACGTGTGTGTGTCAGAGAGCCAAGATATAACTATGTGGGTGCCGCGATACCATGAATTTTACTTTACCTCTCTACGGCAAATATCAGATGACAAACTCACCTAAATTTCAATTATGAACCGACTTGCCCAAGCATACAGAGACGCACGCAAACTCAAACGTTTATAGTAAGCGAATATAAAGGTCCTGATGTCGGAGAATTTGTAGATTTCTCATGAGAGATAAAGGCAATTAGTTTTGCAAGCAGCAATTGATACACAATAGCCAAAAGAGAAACTGTCTGAAAATGTGCCGTGAGAATTTTATTTGATGCTGTATTGACTTCAACTTGTAGAATATAATTAATTTTGATTCAATGATTTTTTAGAATTCAATAAAACACTAAAAAAACCATTAAACACGCACTATAGATTTAAATAAAATTTAGGAAACACAAGAGGAAGATAATCAATCACAAACTAAAGCGGCAATTCATATTTTGGAATCATTAATCATGAACATGAAAAATTAATGTTATCTTAGGTATTATAAAAAATTACGCCACCGTGCAATTACAGATTTTTGCGACAATGCAGATGTAAAATATTCGAAGACATAAAGCATTTTAAAATAGCAGTATTATCATACCATCATCATGCATAAAGTCAGCTTCCTTTTCTACGAGTATGTACCATATGTACGGGAAAGTCATTATCGGTTTTTCTAACAGATGTCACTAGGCTTAAGTATGCAATTTTATGATTTGACACACATGTCATTTTACTATACTAACATCAGGCTTCAAAGCCATATATATTATATTTTGCAAACTGTGTACTTAGAGGCAACTCTGGAATAATATTAAGAATCCGCTGAGTAGTTATAGCACCTCAGCATAGCGTAAGGCCTAGCTGTTAAGGAACGTGCTTTGCTACAAACCCATAGGGACCCATGCCTTACTTTTAATGCAATTCTTTCAAAATTTGAATTCAGCAGCCATATATTCTATTATGGCAGAATCTCCTCAGTAAGAAGCCATATTAAGAGATGATATGATTTTTATTGAAATATGTCATCCCAATAAGAATATGTACTTAATTAGAAGAAATTTTCGCGGAATTACTACTACGTCCTGGAAAAACTTCTTATAATATATTCTTTTAACGTCAGTGATATACTAAATGTGAGTAATTAACTGACCAACTAGCATATGAGATTCAAAATTTGATTTAAGCAGATGAGAGAGTCACTGAAGGTATCATAGTTGTAACTGTTCAAACTATAACATTATATATAGATCATACCTTCATCAATCAGGTAATCCGTGAGAAATTAAAATATCAAATCTATTCTTTATTTTGATACTGCGGTGTCTTTTCGGCGTTGACTGGCGGACATCGATGTCAACTTATTCAAGAAGTGTACCACACGAAACAACACTGCAGCATCAAAATAAAGAATAGATTTGATATTTTAGTTTCCCACGAATTATCTGATTGATAAAGGTAGATCAGCTTAGATTATATTAAATGGTCGTAAAGTACACTGCAACCTTTCCAGAACTATTGTGGTCCTCATGTTTCGTGTAAAAATCTCTAACTCCATTCTTTACTTAGATCTAGACGCTTTAGGACGCTTCGATTTTACTCCATAAAGTCCAAGCTTCAGGACATCTATTTTTTCATTTGCAAAAACTGCACTTTTTCAAGACCTCACATTGGCATAATACGTGGACTGTCTTTTCTTTTTCTATTATCAAGATCATATTATTCATACGCTTGTTGCCTGTTAGTAGACTCATCGCTTTGTCTACAGGCTTTCTGTTCCTACTTAAGTCCTTGTAAATTTAGGCGTCTTTCCCTAGGAAACTATTTACCTGTCTTTGACCTGAGGAGTTCTTCCACTTTTCCTGAGATCTATTTTTATCCCAGTTTGTTTTTGCTTCATAAAAAAGACAACATTAACTTCAGATAATTATAGATAACGATTCCAAATTAAGATAAACAAAGAAAGAGTAATAAGATCTTGTATCACGAATGAATAAATTGTTTAAAATGATTGTCGAAAAAAATGACGGCGACTTAATGTATACATTCTACCGCAGACTTTATTAGATGGAAACAACCAGAATTCTTCACAAAAGATTACGAGTTGGCATAACAACATGTATTCAATTTGATGTTACTATTTTATCCAAAAAGGAGGTTGTCGCTTGTGTTTACTTTGCTTCCCCAAACATCTTTTGGAGGATCACTTTTTCAATAATGACATTATTGACTTAAATTTTGTTTTCGAACTATTGAACAATTTTTTAGATTGCGATTTGTCGCAGTCTGAAAAATTGCCCTCTGTAAATTACCGAAGCCTATAGAAAGAAAATTAATAGGGAGTGTGATCAAAAATTAACTTTAACTTTAGTTAACATTTTATAACAGCATCTAGATTTGTGTTTAAACAGTAAGAAACAGATATATTTGAATTTATCCCAATGTCCCATTGTAGTTTAAACTCTTTATATCATTAAATACAATATCAGTCTACATTTCTTCATAATTGATTAAAGATCATATGAAAATCCATCGATATTTTAAATTGCAAGGATGAACCGGCTACATTTATGTTGTCCCAAGAATGCTTAAAAGCAACTTCAAAAAGAAAACGAAATTTCATCGATTTTCAAGGGACTTCTTTCGTAGTAACTAATAAACAGCAACTTGTTTTAAATATGTTGTTCGAGCTTTAATAGCTTTCACTTTTCTTTAGTATTAATGGTCAAAATCATTATCTTTTTCTAAATTTAGTGTTGGACTAGTTTCTGAATATTTACATAATAGATTTTCTCTAGCAGGTGTATTAGTTAATTATGATTCTGTATACCAGTGTCACACAAACATCAGTCCTACATTATCTACTGCAAATTTCGCAATAGAATTATATTCTTTTCTCTTCAATATCTTTTAACAAGAAAAACACTCCACTGTTAAGCTTTTTTTTTCGTAACAAAAGACAGAAATGAATGAGTGAATATAAAGAATCCGTTCCCCTAATTTCAGCCAACTCATAATGCTGTTGTTCTTTGCATTTCGGGGAGAAACGTGTCGTTATATAGCGAGACTGTTATTCAGTGTGTCTCTTCACGCAGAATAGGTAGACAATTACCGGAGTATTCGGATGCACACGTGGTTCGATGGGCACGTGTTATACGTGATGGAAAGAGAGACGTGTTGGGGCTGAAAGCTTTTCACAATGGAAAATACAATTGCGTGGAAAGATCAGTGAATAATCCTTTTGTGTTATTAAAGGTACGATTTATTCTTTGGAATCGTGGGGTATTGTGTTAAATCTGTATTTAGAGAATAATAGCCTTAACTAATTGTATAGTTTGCTTAGCTTATATTTACATTATTAGAAACTAATTAATAAAATTATAGAAAAGGGGTGATTCGAGTAAAAAAAATAAATTTGATTAATCTAATACAATGTCACAATATTAACGAAGTAAATATTAAGTCAGAGAGCCTAGGAAAATTGTAAGATGTTTAAAACATTTTGATTTATTCGGGTTTTTTTAATGAAGAATAAAAATTTTCTCTAATTATAATTCTTCTGCGAAATACTACTTTTTTACAAGTTGCAAGTATCACGCTTGGGTACTATAGTATTAGGGTATCCCATAAACTTCCTTTCCTTCCTTTTTTTGATGCGAAATGAATACACGATATTCGTTGGTTAAGATTGATGTATTGCGTTATATCTCATTATTCCCTCTTTCCAAATTGTTAGGACTTACTTGCAAAATATTCCTCGGGGTGTTCTTTTATTTCGCTTACGTATTGCAGGCGTTTATCAAGGAGAGAATTTTTTAAATACAAAGGATAGGACGTCCCAATCGAACTGTAACAACTTTTCCCCTACAGTCAATGCAACAAACGGTTTGCATTGTACTGATGAAAACGATGCCTCGTCGGTTCATCAGTTTTGGCCGTTTTTCTGCTATGGCGGCTTTCAATTTATCAAACTGAATACATAATGTAGTAGGATTGACAGTTTCACCTTGAGGAAGGAGCTTACTTTTCCAGTCCCATCAAATGGACAAAAGAACTTTCTTCGGGCGAAATCCAGGCCTCACGACAGTCGAAGGTTTATTGTTCTTAGACCAAGTATGTTTTCGATGTACATTTTGATACGAAACACAAGCTTTGTCTCCAGTGACAAGGCTCTTTAAGAAAGGATCTCTTTTATGTCGCTGGAGAAGCAAATCGCACGTAGAGACGCAGTTCATCTTCCACGCACTGCGTCGTAGATTTTCAACAAGCATGACCTTGATAGGATGCGTATCTGTTGTTGCAAAATTTTCGTCTCTAAATCTCTTAAACCAATTTCGGATGTAATGAGCGTATTACCACTCCCGTAAATAGTACGAATCTCGTCCGCAATACCCTTTGCACTATTACCTTTGTTAAAGCAATGAAGCATAACATGCCGCAAATGTTTCGTTTGACTATCCATATTGAACAGTGTAGAAAACTGTTTTAAAAGAGAGAAATTATTAATTTAATAAAGTTTATAACTTTTACGTAATTTCAACATAACTACCTTAACGCATACACAATTTAGTTTGAATGATGCTACTAATTTACATAGATATATTTTTACCAATTTTTGTCCATTGGCCCTAGAATTTCCACATCTTCTAATTTTCCCGTTGGGTATCAGATTTACTTCCTCTTTGGTATTGAGTCTCGCCGCTTTATGTAGCCTTATGTATGCAGATGATCTTGCTTCCTAATGCTTTCCTGGCTTCCTCCACTAGTTTACGTGAATTTCCCAATTAGCAGGAAACACAAATGCATCTTTATTATTTTTCAATATAATCTCCTCCAATCTTTTTACGAATGTGGAATAAGTAAAAGTTACTTGGCAGCATGTCAGGGTTATTTGGTTGGTGGTATAACTGCATAAAATCATAATCTTCAATAGCAGATCTTCACAAATCGTGACTGTAAATAATTGGTGTCCTATGAAGTGCTAACCAATATTCAACTTTATGGACAAAATTACAATTGGTTTACTCTCTCTCATGTTCTACATTTCGTCACAATTCGTCGATCCCATAAACTGGAACAATTCCTGAATTTTCACTGCATACTCACCTTTAACGTCGAAACATCATGTAATGGATTACGCTTCTTACTTGGCAAGATTTTGAAGAGCTGTTCTCCAATTCTAAACGTATAGCGTTCGAACAAAATATAGTGCAGTACTGCCATGTAAAAAGACAAAAGCACAATTTTATATTAAGTTGATATTTATTCTATTTTGAAAATACGACTTGACTTTGGACCTATGCAATGCTATCTCAGCATCAATTTTATTTGTTTTTTCCTAATCTGTTTTTGTATATTATAATATAATCTGGTTGATGTAACATAGTTAATACTCCAAATACAAAACAAAAATTTTATCATAAATTACGTAACAATGATAAGCCTACGGAGATATTTAATTAATTTTATTACTTCTACCTTCAACAAGAGCAAAAACATCCCTCTCACCATCACAGAAACACACCGACAACAACAATAAAAAAATTCATTATTACATCGGCCGATAAATAAAAGTTAACAAACGGCCAATTAATACATTAAGCTGCAGGGTCGTCCGGTTCGTTCCAAGCTCCGAACACACGAAAACTTCCTAATACATTTTTATAGAGAAAGTCCTTTTTCCCCGTCGTCCGACGTACGTATCGCTTTTTATGCGCACGTACGAGTGTGCGTGTGTGACTGTGTACGTGTGTGTATGTGTAAGGCCATTGTTCAGTTGTCCACTGACCAGAAGCAGAAGGATGAAATATATCCTGGGGCGTGCAGTAAAGCAGAAAGCCGGTTCCAGAGCCAGGTAATTACTTTCCAGACAATACAATCAATTAATTACTAGTGACGCGCACCGCAGGTCGTCGGGACGCGTGCTGATACCGTCGCGACGTTGCAAACAGCCCCCCAACCGGTTCGTGGGGGGAACTCAGGAAAAGGTTTTCTGAGGATAGGGGAGCAGGGAACTGTTGTGCGTTCGCGTTAGTTGGCTACACCCGATTTCACAGGTTTCTTCCTCGTTTTAGACCATAAATGGCACTCAAACGTGGAAATGGCTCGTTTCATATCATCACGAATAAATATCAATTAACTCTATAATGTTACTGTAACATACAGATGTTTTCTAAGGTTTTTATTAACCTTTTTCTGTATCAGAATAATTATTATTGGATACAATTTAATGCAAAGAACATTAATTTGTTGGGTATAGCAATTGACGTGGTTTTTACAAATTAGATTTTGTGAACTTACGAAAACTAGCATACACAAACATTATCATATATACGAAGTCAAATCATCCTAAATTAGTTGCATATCATAGCATGATACAACGATTAATAAATATCCTTTCACTTGAAATAAGCTTTCACAAAGAATTTTAAACAAGCTGCAGTAAATAATGGCGACTAACCATAAATAATTAATAATATTCTAGATAATAAGTTGTACAGACTGATTTTAAAAATATGGAAAAAAAGGGTGATAGGCGTAACCGAAAAACTATATTATAAAGTACGAAACACCAATTTGTAAATAATCCACACCTAATTCGCTGCGCACCTCTCGTATATTCTTATCATTACGAGCTGTACTGAATGCTTCACAAATACATATTTTCGTTTCTAAAAAATACAATGAGATGCGTATTCAAGCTAAATTTGCAATGAAGGTACCCACGAAAGAGAAGATGAGGAGAGGCTTTTTTTTCTCATTTTTCGACGTATTGTAAAAGATACGATAAACCTACAGAGAATAATTCATTAATGAGATCAAAGGTTGCTTCATGAGAGTTGATTAGTGGAAATGCATAGCAATCAGAATCTCATTAACATTTCAATTATTCTCTAGTGTGTATATTGTATTAAAGTGTTCTGTGTCCATATACACGTTGTGACAACTTACTTGTACATCTGGCTGGGTAATTACGAACTTTTACACTCTTCTTTCGGACAATTGTTTGTTTGAACGATAGAGGGAAGTATAGTTTTTTCAATTAAGGTGTCGTTACATATACTTTAAGTTGGCAACACTTTTTTAACTGGCGGCCATTTTGTCAGCTGTTAAGTGATTTATATTTAGTTTGGTTTGTCATTTCAAAATTAATAGACTGACGCCTGAACAACCCTTGCAAATTGTGCATATATATATATATATATTATATATATCAGAGCAATTAATTCGATTAACTGTGGAACGTTTTCGCACCACGTATATATTAACACGCATCCAGAGAGACGTCGTACAGTGCGTACAGAAGAAGTCATTGCTGCTGTAGAGCGTAGCGTAGAGGAAGACCCGAATCAGTCTATCCGCTATCGTGCACAGGAATTGGATATGTGTCCATCCACTTTATGGAAGATTTTGCGAAAAGATCTAGGTTTGCGTGCTTACAAAATCCAACTCGTGCAAGAATTTGAAGCCACACGATCACCTAGCAAGGCGTAGATTCGGTGAATGGGCCCATATCCCGATTTTCATAATCGAATTTTGTTTATATACTTTTGATTGATATATAATAAACAAAACTGCCATATTTGGAGTGATGATAATCGTGTATGTTGATATTATATCCAGAAAAACTGACTGTTTGGTGTGCTTTATGGGCTGGTGGAATAATTGGTCCGTACTTCTTTAAAAACAAAGCTGGCCAGAACGTTACAGTCAATGGTGACCGCTATAGAGCCATGATTACTGACTTTTTCGTTCTTCAATTGAACAATCATGATGTGCAGGAGTTGTGGTGTCACACAGCTCGTGCCACAATTGATTTATTGAAGGAAACGTTTGGTAACCGCATAGTTTCACGTTTCGGACCCGTGAATTGGCCTCCAAGATCGTGCGATTTAACGCCGCTTGACTATTTTCTGTGGGGATATGTGAAGTCAGTCTTCCCGAAACGATTGACCACTTGGCAACATTTCATTGCCGATATACGGCCACAAATGTTGGAAAAAGTCATCGAAAATTGGCCCTCCAGATTAGACTACGTCAGCCAGCCGTGGCGGTCATATCTCATATTTAAATTATAATGCCAGAAGATTATCTTTCGAATAAAGTAAATTTCATGTCAATTTAAAAAAATCATATTTGTTTTATTCCATTTCAAAGTTCTATACCTCTAAAGAAAACACCCGTTACATAGATACGTGTATATATATATATATATATATATATATATATATATATGCGTGTTTATATTCAAGATGTTTAAAATCATAGCATATTTTGTTTTTGTATGTCTAAAAATCACGTAAACAAATTAAATACAGTCTGCTACGTAGACTTTCGCTGTTGTGGTCCATATTATCTGCTTCTGGGCTCCTAGGCTGGTACCGCGTCACTGGTATATCTCCCGACGTTTCGTACCTACTCATATGGGACATCTTCAGGGCTCAAATACTGCTACTGTCTGTGGCACTGAAACAGTTTCAGTGCAACACACAGTAATCTAAACTTACAAAAAAAATAATATCCTAAAACTAATAAAAAATCTTTGAATTGGTTTGTGATATATGCCATAGATTATACAAAAATGGAGAAAGGATGTTAGAATATTTACATCAGTACAAGAAACTACGATTCACATACTATGCTAATGTGAGGACTTAACAAGAGCGCAATTTCTAAAAATAAATAAATAGATATCGTAAAGCGAAACTATATGGAAAAATGAATTTTGAAATTGTTAGACATAAAACGCCGAGATAGCGCATGTGGTTAGAACGCTAGACTTTAGGTACTTATTTAGAGATGTCGATGGTGTAAACCTCCTTCGGTGCACGCCGGTATACATATCTCTCGGTACCCTTCTGTGTTAATGAAGAATAATCAACTCCTTTTACGGCGAGAATAATATAGTCACAAATCACTTTACACATTCCAAATACATAGTCTAGCTCCCATGGTCGTGACAAGATGAAAAGATTTACAACCCAGCTGGACATTCGACGAAAAATTTATAAAAAATAAGAGAAAACTAGAGAATATACTCTAATCAAGATGAGACTACAGTACATGTATATGGAAAAGTTGCAATGGGGTAGACTCTATGATCACGTCAAGCAATATATTTGTCTATTCGATTAATACAAAAAAGGATTCTATTTACGTCAGACATCTGAAAACAAAAAACTGAAAAATTAAGTAATTTTTTGATGAGCAAATTAATTTAAATACGTCACCTTTACTAAATGTATTCATAAAATATTTAAGTTTATGAAATGTTTTTGAATTAGCATAGCTCTACTATCGAATGTGTAAGAAATAGGAGTTATAAGTAATCTTGGTTGAATATCTGGAGAAAAAACACTGTACAGGTGAAATAATTATCATTTTGTGAATATAGTAATTAAGTAAGTAGTGAAGTCCGAACCAATAGAATCTTTCTTGTTATCCAAAGATTTAATTTTCAGCTTTCGTTTCCTTTTTTAGTAATATGGCATGGCTTCCATCGTTTACTTGACATAAGATAAATGTCAAATTAACTGCAATTTTTACGTAACAAATTTAAGAGATTTCTGCAATTGTTTTTTCAAGTTTTGACAAAAATTTCACGTTGGTACGTTACTTCTCACAAAATATTTAACACGAACCCAATACAATACGTGCACTTTGAGCAAAAATTACTAGCGAGCATTATTTTACATTATTGAAATCTTTAAACTGCACGGAGAATTAGATTACTTATTATTCTTTCATAGTCAAACAGAAAAGGCCCCGGATGATCGATTATCGCAGCGTTAATTGTATTAAATTTAAGCAATCAAAAACTGCATGTAAAAAAAGTTTTAACCTCGCAAAGAATAATGTGAACAAGTTTGCCTTTTTAGATGAGAATAGTATCAGTCACTCTTACCTCTTAAGAAAAATTAACAATAAACTTACGTAATTACGCGAAAACAATTCGTGCAAGAATTTAGTTTTCGGAATTGTCACCTTTAACTGTTGCGAAAGTTAATAATTCCTTCCTCTTACGGTTAATCATATAATAAATTAATGCAACATATACACTATCTATTATTATATTAAAACACACTATTAAGATGGCCTGACAATGGTATAATTTCAATTACAAACAATGCATAAACATAAATACATTAAGAGGACATTTATCAATCTTGTTATTAATACGATGCAACGTAGAGGGATGAAAAATTTTTTCATCCCTGTCGTACCAGTCAACATCGTCTGTCTTCTGCAGTGGTGCGAAAGGTTTCTGTAATGTCTCGTGTGATTTCAACAGGGGAGACGATGGTTTTTAATCTAATAACCGAAATGCATCGCGATATTAATCCTGTAAGTGAGAGAGTCAACCGGAACAGAGAGCAGCTAAAGCGATACGAGAATCCTCACGAGTGAAAGGGAAGGAATTATACATACGTATATATGTATATATTGCAACGTATATGGACAGACATTTACACTTGCCGAACACATATTTGTAACACGTTTTCTGTCAGACTGTCAATTTTGTGCACTCAGCGGCGACAGCAGATAGGGACAGTGGATCGAAGTCAATAAGCGGATTATATTAATCAGATTTTCTTCTATGCGGCAGCAATTCTGATTAATATAAGCGAAATTATCGTTTTAAGTAAACTGATTCTATATGCCGGTGGGACAAATAATTTTTAGGTTTTTAATCAATTTTTAACATCTATTTTGTTATAATTTCAGATCATTTCTCAATTATTGCATGTTTATTTTCATAAAAGTCACATATTCCACACATTATTAGCCAAAGTGGCATTTTAGCGCTAGCCGAGAAAATGACAGCAACTACAATTTTCGTCTTTAAAAAAATTTAATTTAATGTGCGTCGGACATGAAACATTAAAACATTAAATGAAGAGCTCATTTAGCCAATCAATGTACAAATTATATAAGAAAATAAAGTATGTATATGCATACAATACAATTTAAAGTTTTAAACACTTTTTAAAATAATGCAGAAGTAGACTAGTCTTAAAGCTTCTCCTAATAAGTCAGGATGGAATTATGAATTGAATATTAGAGACAGACGAAAGGAGTATACCTTGGGGTAATGCCGAGACCTTAGAATTACTTACACAGATTTGAATGAAAATTAACATTTAGAAAACCAAGCTACTGTGCATTAATATAAACCCAGACGTTGGCATCAAGAACATGATGACTAAATTGTCTTCGTAAGCGTATTCACATATTAGGACAGTGTGATTGCAGAAGAAGATACCGTTCTTAAGGAAATTCATGCAACAGTGACCAAAGCCAAAAATGTTATTAGACTTAGCAAAGTATAGAATACAAAAATAATTACTCCTACAGCTAAATTAAGCCGTTAAGACATGGATCTCAGTTTTGATCAATAGCAAATGTAGCTAAAGTTGCAGACATATGTCGATAGATGCCTAAGGAATATTTAAAAATCTGGTGACCTGAAACTATTTCAGCGGATTATTAACTATGGAAAAGAACAAGATAAGATGAAACAGATACGATAATAAAAACAAGAAAATTCAAGTAGATCGAGCACACGTTATAAAAGAACAAGGATGAAGTGTAGAGAAGGGCTTTACAAAATGGATCGAACTCCGGGCATGTCCATAGAAACGATGGAGTGTATCAAATATTTATACACATCGTAATTTAATCAATATTTAGGACCTCTCTCAACCCTTCCGTGGTGTGTCTTCATGTACTTTTAACCCTATTACATCAAGAATTACCTTGATTGCCATATCATTACATCCGACTTTCATGTTGGTGGATTACAGAAATCGCAGAAGCGCGTGACGCTTCCAATCAACTGTGAAGGAAAATAAAGAATGAAGATTTATTACTTTCCATTATCTGGATAGGGTGTCATAGGCAAGGATGCTACTGCGACAACTGTTAATGTTTTAGTCTTTGATGTTAGAAGCAACGATAACTTTTTTCCAAAAATTGAAACTTTTAATTAATGTTAAAATTGTTCAGTACTGGTCAGGCATATTGTGAGTTTATATATTTTAAGACATATACGAGGGAGCGTTTTTATATTCGCGGAATGAGCGGGTTGTAGAGGGGTGAGTAGGCGCATTGGGGCCGTGGCCTGTGCAGCGACTCATGATTAATATAAATACGAAGTTTCATTGTTATTAGACAGTTAGTCTTTGAGCTATCGTCAACCAAGTAACATAATCAGGAGTGAAAAGTGAAATATGGAAAAAATCGAATATCGTGCCGTTATAAAGTTCCTTACTAGGCAAGGAAAAGCAGTCGCGACCATAATGAATGAGATGTCATTGGTTTACGGCGACTCTTGTCCAGGAAAAACCATGGTGTACAGAGAAATCATTTTTTTATGAGGGTATAAATAAATTATTGAAAGATGTGAAAAATATATCCGTCTTGCAGGTGAATATATTGAAAAAGAAAAATAATTTGGTTTTTTTATTTCCACCCCTTATCCCCCATTCCGCGAATATAAAAAAGTCATTAAGGTTGTATAAAATAACAAAGCAACCTTAGAAGCTATCCAAAAGTTTATATCACAATTTGGAAGAACAATCTTGTCCATTTAGTTTATATACTGTACTGTACCTCGCGGCTTACATTGGCTTACCACAACACAACGCTTATTTCGTAGACAATTTACGCTCGGTTGATATTCTAAAGTTCTTGACGATAAAACCAAATTGTTATGGATCAAAAATCGAAGTAGAACGGGTTCGACTTTAAAAGGAAACCGCGTGGCAGGCCTTAAAACGTTCAATCACCAGAGAACATCCGTGCAGTGAGAAGTCATAGCACAATTTCACAACATTGCATGGCGATTGGCAGTTGGAAGATATTTTTAAAACAGTGATGGTATATATATATATATATATATTGTATATATATATATATATATATATATATATATATATATATATATATATATATATATATATATATATATATATATAAAGCAAAGAGGGTTTTGCGGCTCACCAATGCTACAGTGAAAGACTGTAGAATTTGAACACAATACGCGTTAGAACAGGATAGTCGTGTCTGCCAAAGAGGAGTGGGCCGTTATGTAGCGACAATCGATATGAGCAATTGTGTGCTCTCGAATCGGTCTGTCCGCTCTTGTCGGATAGATACAACTATCCAGCTCTAGTGGATGCTGCAATCACATTCTCTATGGTTCTACTGTAGCATTACTGGCACATACAATCCTAGTCCCGTCCCCGTTTTAAATTTGTTATTTTGAGAATCAATCGGAATGTACGTACATGTAAAGTATATAAAGTATTGTTCTTCAAAATTCTTAAATAAGGATTTCTTTTTTCTAAAATTTGGACGTTTTCTAGGATAGTGAAAAGAAGATATACAGTTAAGTATAAATTTTAAAATTATTTTTGCGAGAGGCTTAGAAGTTAATGTAGTAGTTTTAAATCACACGATCAACCTCTACCAGCTCAACGGTATCATAACGCAATCTCGGTTTAGAATCCGTCATACACTATCTGGGATGCTTTTTGTGGCAAACTTTCTACTTTCTCTTTTCTTTGAGATAAATATCGATAGGCAAAGATCGTAAATTCGTCCATGAGCGCGAGTGTAATAATAAGTCACGATCTGCCAGTACCTTCTGCAATTGTCGTTATGCTGATGGGAGATGTGAAGGTATGGAATATGATGATTGTTATCTCTTTGGTGACCTATTGAATCCCACTAATATTTTTTACCTCTTCGATATTTACTTTTACCAAATTATTAAATGTAAGCATAGATTACATTTACACATTTCGCAAAATGTCATTATTAAGAACCACTAAAGCGATAAATATGGTTCGTTTTTATTGTTACGCTCGGAAAAAGATACAATAACGGACATCTTGTCAAAACGCTCTGAAATACGTCATCCACCTCGTCACCCTTTCATGTGCAAGAGACCAACTGGAAAACACATCCACACTAACTTCGCGCCATTCTACCATTAACAGACGCCTCCGTCAAACCATGAAGGTTATTCTCAATTCATTTATCAACGATGCAGAGGCCAACAGAGCCGCTATAAGAAACGTACACTTTGTTCGCGTCGAACCGGACGTCTTCAACTACGACATGATGATATGACGGTCGGTCTCTGATGGACCCCCGTTTTTCATTGCGCACAAAATCAATCTATAGGTGACGCGTAAGATCAATTCATGTGGGTGGCTGGGATACGAATGATGGGAGGACCATTATAACGCATTACTGGACGCCGTCCACGGAAGGAAGTCGCAATATGCTTGTCTCCTTATATGTCGTGAGGCTGTGCGATAACCACCGTCATCAATCAGAAACTATCTTGTCACCCCGGTCCGCTTGACTGACGTGGATGTTCGTTAGGTCCCTTGACCGTCGTTTTGCTTCAATATATCGGTCATCCTAGTTTTTTCTAATTATTTTCCCTTTAGAAGAATGTAATATCTAAAACTTGTGTAACGCATGTATAAATTTATATATTTTATTGCATAACAAATTACCCTAACTTTAAATTACATACATAATATAATAACGGCCTTGTACGTGTCTGTTATTAACACAAAAAAGATAGAAAAAACTCTTACTACATCAATGTTTATATTCTACATACGTGTTTCGACAACAAAGTTGTCATAATCAGCGGATAATTGATCATAGTGCCACACCTGATTAGGCGGTAAAACTCGCACAGAATAATTCCGCACTAACTTTTAATCGCTAAATCCGTTAAACCTCAGATCCAGGTGCAACATTGTGTTTAATTATCTGCTGATGATGACAACTTAGTTGCCGAAATACCTGTGCATAATACAAACTTCGATTTTGTAAGGGGTTTTATTTACCTTTTTTGATAGATTCAATTAACCACACTCTCCATTAAAGTTTAACTGTTGTTAACCATTTAACATGTCAGTTTCATAAGAGATGTGTTCAGTGCACTGTTAACCTTTTCCAACATCATGTTATGCAGAAAATATTAAAAATATAGCAGTAGAAATTAACCGAAGTAACAAAATAAAAACAAAATTGAAGCACCAGTTATAATAGATGTAACATTCTTAAACTGACGACATCTAAAGTACTAGACAAGAATATGAAAGGATATAGAACTCATTAAACACTAACTCCTGGATTTTATTGATAATGCAGCCAAAGCTTAAATGATAACATCTAAAGTATTAGACAAGAATGTGTAAATGAAACCATATTGTATAACTCTTATTAGATTGCGAACTAAACTAAGAAATTCCTAAGAATAGCGAGTTAAATCGACTAAAGCATGAAGATGATGTCAAACATAAAATATCAGAGATTGGGTTGCTGAAATATGTCAATACAATGAAGAACTAACCAATGGAAAAAGGAAAGAACCTGTGGTGAGTTATAAAGCTAAAAAAGAAGTATAAATAGTTTCCTCTTGACTTCGGAGTTGATACAATTTTCTTGAGACTGCTTTTCTTTCTGAAGATATTTTGCCCACTTTTAGAAAGAATATCATCAGGGTCGCCCGCTATTTCTGTTGAAGTTGCTGCATTGAACCTTTTAGTGCAGCAATAACTTTTGTGTTCCCTACCATACTTTTTGTTATTTCGTTATCGCTAGCTGAAGTACATCGCTTAGTTTCTATTATTTCCAGGATCGATTTAACTTCCAAACTTCCTTGGTTTTCATTAAGTCTATTGTGATCTCTCTCAATACGTTTTATTACCTTTATGTAGCATGATTGTATTTTACGTTTCAGTTACTAGTCGATACCCTCAATTTACTTCCGTATGTGATAAACGGAAGACTCAACGTCTTCTCCAAAAAGTTTTCAGCAAACTTCTCGTATTTTGCTATTTAAGTAATATTGATTAATCTTTCAGTTGGCTAGTGTCAGTCGTAAACTATATAAATGTATTCGTTTGTTACAAAACTATATTGATCGAATAATTTTCTTGAGAGCCTTCTTCCCCAATAAAAATCACCACTGTAACTAATATACTATCTTTGCAGGCAAACCATACCATCCACGTACAGTAATTCTTTTATAATCTTCATCTTCTTTCCATATCCTCATTTATTGTACCAGTTTGTTACAAACAAAAGTGAACTCGATGTACTTCCTGGCTTCACGCTTTTAGTTGCCATAAATTAATTTGGATCTTTGTTATAATATCTTGCCAAACATTTACAATAAGTACAATACAAGTACTTATATCTTGGATTATTTTTATTTAACTAAAACTATTTTCTTTGCCATTGTAACTTGGTAATTCCGTGGAAAGTATATCTCTACACGGATTATTGTCTAATTGTCTCCTATTGTCGTCATTAGCAAAGTTCAATATTGGCTAATAATCGCAGTTATATAGTAGATCGCGCGTTAATTTTGAACAGCAGCTTTTTCTCAACATTTTATTGCACGTATTTACTCGTTCCAATTTAATGCTCCCTCCCTCCCTCTATGCTCTCACAAATTTCGAATAAACAAAATAAATGGCACCGCCATTAATAAAAGTGCGAAATTTAGGAAAAGGAGAATCGGCGCAGTCATTTTTTAAAAATCCAATCTCTCCCCAACAACAGTTACCCTCCGCCGTCCTTCGATTCCGTTTTTCCAGTAATAAAAATAATATAAACCTGTATAGACGCCGGTGTCAATTGGGTTTTTATGCTTTATTTTTTTTTGCGAGATGGAGACGACCGAAGCAGGAGCACGAAGCTGCAGGAGAGAAAGAACAGCGGCAGCAACACAAGCAGCAGCAACAACACATAAATAAATTTCGAGAACCGGGCGGGCCCCGATGAGAGTGCTGCTCCAGAATTTGATTACAACGTTTTAATTCAATATCGAAGTATGCATAGAATTTATGCGCCCCTTAAATACAACGAAACCATCTCAAACTTTTAATCAATTTTCCAAGATGTATGGAAAAGAATCGTTTCGTATCTTCCTTAACAAGATTTTTTTATCAATGCGATGGTGATATTAAGCAAGTAAATTTGTTTAATAACAAAATGTACTTAATTATTTAATTGCGTTTGTGTTCATAGTTTAAAGTATTTAATAGACGCGTATGTTTTTATTTGCTCAAATACCTACAAACTGCATTACCGGTATTAAACTATGTTAGAATCAGTACGCTTTCGTTATTAAAAAACTTTTCAAATAAATGTTTTAGATACTTAAATTGTTTTTCAACATTTTACATTTTAGAATCTTCAATTCATCGAGTACGTACTAATAATATGGATTTATTAGAAAAAGTTATCCGTAAATATTAATAGCTACAAGGAAAAACTTCAGTCTAACATTGCAAAGTCTAGTTAAAGCAGAACTTCTGCAACAAAATATAGCATGTTTTATAGAATTCTTGTAGTAATCAAAATTTAAATAAAGTTTGATTTGGTTGAATTTGATGGAGCATTGACTTGATCAATAAGGTTGATATATAACCCCTTTCCACAATTAACTATTTGTAAATTCTGTATACGCATTTCGACAACCAAGTTGTCAATCTAATTTCAAAGTGTCGCACCTGGTACAAAAAATTGCATACACTCCGCATGTTTGTACATCTTGGTTTGCAACGGTGCGGATTACGGAGTGTATTTTTCGTAATTTCTTCGTGTTTTACCATCAAATTATCTGCTGATGAAATTGGTTGTCGAAATGCGTATACAGAATTTACAAATAGTTAATTGTGGAAAGGGGTTATATATCAACCTTATTGATCAAAGTTTGATTTCCTTCCATGTTTTCTTATGATTCAAAATTTTCTTCCAGTCTTGCAGATTTCGTTCCCTTTTCTTCTCAGAGTATGCTCAGATGCACTAACTTTTGTCTTAATCTATTGACTTCCACAAATCAACATTATTGTGACAGTTCTTGGCCATCACACTTTTAGAATGTCTGCAAGTATGTATTTTGTCTTTCTACTAACTACCAATACAGGAGAACCATCTTCATAGTTCATCCAAATACTCTAGTTTTATTCTAATTGCAATACTATTAGAACGCTACACCTTACTTCAACATACGCACACATATCCTCCTTTTGCAATTCTTCTAGTAACGTCTTTTGGGGCCTTTTGAGTCCCAAGACATTAAGATCAGTTCTTTGCATTTGTACGCATCTTCGTTTTTCTTTGATTGATACGCCAATAAACTTTGATAAAGATATTACTTAATTGACCAACTTTATCCTATAGATGTGCTCTACTGTAAGCATACCATATATCATCAGCAAATTATTGAGTCAATGTTTATAGTTGATTATACAAACGAGAAAGGTAGAAATGATTTATGTTTTCCAAAAATTATCCCATCTTCAAGTAGTTCTCTTACTTTGATTCTGAATGTTTATTTTCATCAACCATCAGAAAAAATAAAGATGAAATACAGCCTTACCGAATTCCAACTTTCGCCTAAAATTCTTCTGATAATTCTACTTCGTGTAATATTCCACATTTGTTATTAATATAGGTTTTTTTATATAGCTTCTTGTTCCTTTTTTTGCCGTTTGATAGCTCAGTGGTAAGTTACCGGGGAATATATTTTCGTGGTTTCTTGTTCTCGTTTAAGCGAATACTGACAAAAATCTTAAGTTGTATCGCGAGCACAGGTGTAATCATAATACATGGTCTTCCAAAACCCCCTGTAATTGGCGTTAAACTATTGGGAGATGTCAAGGCATGAATTACTATTATTATTGTTATTATTATTAATCTTATCTACTTTTTTCAAATTCTCTAGATATTTTACATATTATATTCTCCAAATCAGTCCACTGATAAACGCCTGGTTTAGGTTTAAGTTAGCTGAGAGTCACTTTTCGTCCATAATAAAGTGCAGTGCGCCATTTTTGACACTTTTAGGTGGTCTTTTTATAAGTAGAATCTGAATCTTATTAAAACCCAACGTTTTTTAATTTTGGATAAGAGTTCTACTCAAAAATTCACAACATTTGCTAACATATTCTTTTAATAAACTCTGACTCTCGCATTAACATCTTTTGTTAAATTTAAAGTTGGAAGTTCTGTTCTGTTCTTTATTGCAATGTTTTAAGGTTTTCTTCAACATCAATCAACTATCTCTTTCTTGCTCTTCGTCTGGCTCTAGTCTTGCTTGGTTTCTATTTTGTTATTGGTTTCCTCTTTCACCTTATATTTACCTTAGGTATGTGGCTCTACAATCAAATTCTATACAATTTTATAAATTACTCCGTTGACTTTCTAAGTCCCAAAATTTTTTTTTAAAATATTTTTTTCGAACCGCCTAAGTTCTCTTGGGCTTTACTTATCATGGAAACAAAATTCCGTAGATTCTTTCGTTTTCTAATTACGATGTTTAACGACGTTATTTTCAAATATGTCATGGAATTTAGGTTAATATTTTTTTATAAAACTTTAGTTCATATATCTTCCTTCGTATTTATTTGCTTCGACGTCCCAACCAATATATATGTATATATATATATATATATCGAAAATAGGTACACGCAAAAACGCACTCCCGTAACGTGACTCGAACGTGTCCATAAATCCAGTATTGGGTCCTATCGCTAGAATTCGATGGTGTGTTTAGGCATAGGTGATGCCGGTTATGGGATAATCGTCAACCGATTGCGTGAGTTATTGTTATGGACTTTGGATATCGCCCGTGAACGCACCGGCAACGACGTTCACGGGCCACCTTTTCGAATCTCCTCATTCCCTCATTCTCCGCTTACACTGCCATATTCGCGACCCGATCAGGATCAACGCAATATCATTTTATTGAGTGGGGGTGTATAGTTGGTTATGCGAACTCGGGCGAGGCTGAAATGATTTTACAATGGGTCGTTCCTCATACTTATATAGATCGTAGAAGTGATTCATGACAGTCCCTCCGGAAAATATTGAGTTAAAAATGTTATATTAATTGTAACGTTTTGTAATATTCAAAATACGCAGATTAAAGGAAGTGAACTTTATTTTTTAAAAGAATATTACATAGGGATGTCACGATTCAAGTTAGAAATTACAAAAAAAAAATGTTCTTTGCAAATCACTCAGGAAACTCTAAAGAGATTAAATATGAAATGGCGGCATCTTGAAAAAATCTTTATTTTATATTATATGTATGCAATAATCAAACAGCTCAAAAAGTTCTTCATTCAGTACTTAATATGTCCTTTGTGGAAGCAATACTGATGATTGTTTATTCTCTTTTATTTGACGAAAAGAAAATTATTTTTGGAAAGGTTTCTCGTATTCTTTCCTTTTTTTAATAAAGCAAAAGTAAACTTGGAACGCGTTTAGTAAAAAATTAATCACCAATATATTGCCTATTACATAGCACGTGTTCTATCCTTCAGATATAATCTTTACAGATGACTAAAAAAATTTGTCAGTATGGAATAAAACTACTCATTGAAGGCCATTACATCATTTTGTATATAAAAACATCAATCATTCAATAAAAATTTGAAATAATTGAATAAAGTACAAATCTGAATACGCCATAGCTAGAGAGTAAAGTGTATGCGGTAACGTATACCAGTCTAATCCTAACAACTTTTTTTGATTACCACACAGCAGTTCTGAAAACAATATTTTTCCTGTGGCCAAAATCTTGCAACACAATTTTTAGTTTCTGACAATACTTACAGGAATACTCAGTAATTGTAACACTAAGTGGCACTAACCTGAGTCCAGGGACACAAAAATTATAAGGATTATGAAAAACCAGCCAATACTACAAGCTATGTCTAAAGCTTTCTTAAGAAACTTTCCTGCTGCTTTGCAAAATTGCAAAAATAAAGCATAAAAGCAGCAATCACGAAATATGTGGAAAGTCGATTTAGGCAAAAGTGAAAGGACTTCCGGTATTGGAAGAGACAAAATAATTGCTTAGTAAACGGTCGCCAAAATTAAATAGGCACAGAACAGAAAAAAATCAGTTTGGATGATAGAGGGTTTACTAACAGAATATTATAAATTCAATAAACATAGGAAAAATACCACTATATAAAACCACATGTATATTCAGCTAAATAGAAAAATGCTTGACTAGAACACGATTTCTACAAATGAAAGATGTATACCATAAAAAGAACCTTATGCAAAGGAAATATTCTCGAAGCTGCGAGATCTACTAAGAAGATAAATCTAGAGCATACTCTAATATTTCATGGGGACCACAACAGATGGTCTGGAAAAGTTTAGCTGTCGGCACTTACATTCCTGCTTTCTGAGAAACTGAGAAACTTAACTGGACTTTGTTCAGTAGCGTTCAATAGTGACACCGTTTTTCTACTTATATCAAATTTTATTTAAATTTATTCATTACTTTGTGCTTTGTAAAGTGTTTTGTAACAAAAAATCAATTTTGTGAAACCAGAATATCACAGCGTCATCAATTTTTATACTAACGACCAGAATTCTCCTTAAACTATTCACGAACGAATGATGGAGACGAAATTCCATCATATTTTGAAGAAGAATATTGGTTAAAACAATTTCAATAGGGTTATTAATCCATTGAATATGAAGCGGAAGGCCTTTGGTTGCAATGAATTTTGATGCTTGCATGAAAGTTGAAACAAGAGTCCGCGACGATCACTGTTTGAAAGTATCTACTCCTGCTGAAGCACTACATGTAGTTGAGCCAAGTACTTTATCAATTGTTCACGATAAATTAAGCATGATTAAAGTTCCAGCGACGTGAGCTTCAACATTTTTGACTCCCGAACAGAACTTCGATAATGAATTTCTAAAAATAATTTGGCATTTTGGATGCGGACACTGAGTTTTCTAAGATAGCAGCAGATAATACTTAGACACATGATGTACCAGAAACAAAATTCCATGCAATGAGTCCATAAGGGTTTTTCACCCCCAAAGAAAGTGCCACACAATCTTTAACTGGAAAGCTCATGGCCACCGCCTTCTAGGATAGAGCAAGAATTATTATTGTTAATTACATGTCATCATTACATCAACAATTACCCACGGTAATTCATTAAAAAAATTACATATTGACCAGAAACATCCATATTTCATGATAATGCGCTAATTCACGTTTAAACCCATTCGTTGAAAAATAAAATTATCAAAAATTATAGACTCTTTGTTGCATTGCTAGGCGAAAAACTTTTCTAGTTCTCCTTGTATTTTTGCAAGAAGAATTTACAAGCTGATACATTGTTTGCTTTGAGTCATACGTCTAATAAGGCAGGAAGATTAAATTTGTTTTAAACTTGCATAAATTCATTACCCAAGGCAAAGCTTGAAATAAATAGTACAACCAAACTAGTATGCATTGAACTATGAATTAACTAGATTTATTAACGCAAACGCATTAATGAAGAGTGACAGTAATTAACATTAATTAAAATTAATTCAACTTCATTCCTTCTAATGTGAAATTAACATGAACGTAAGTCTTGACAATCAACACTGTAGGTTGTCGGACTTAATTTGATACCAAACAGTAATAGTAAATGCAATACATGACGAATTTCTCGGGATTTTTAAATAGTAGTATAGTATATCGTATTTTTTAGGCCGAAATTTAGAAAATACATCCCAATTAGATAAGAAGAAACTGTAAAAATGTGTTTTAAAAGTGTTTGTATATTAATTATGATATGGAATATAATCAGAGCTTGAAGATCTTATATTTTTGGAACAAAGAAGTTTATAAAGCAAAGATTTGAAACTTCGTTCACTGTATTAGTGACAAATGATGTAATCAAAAACCACTCCCTAAACCTGATTAGTCAGTTATATGCATATCCTGCAAACACGAGCACAAGTTAATATACATATACTAAGTAGTCATAATATTGTATTTGAATAACTTTGTTTGTAGTCACCAAAGCAGTAAACAAGGATAACTTGCATTTCTTTAATTGATTTTACAACTTTAAATAATGTTAGTAATTGAGTATGTTTTACTGTGCAGGTCACTTACAACAGATAATTTATAGTAACATTATGTTCCTGTCTTTCCTAAAAATTTCCTAAAATTTCGAAATACAAGTAATACCGTAACGGTTGTCTCAATGGAAAGGAAAGAAAGAAACATACATACATATTGCTAAGCCTCATTATTAAGGAAGTCAGTGCAATAAAGGAGTAAAATCTAAACTAATGAGAAAAGACTCCTTCTAGCATTATTATATACAGGCTGTTTTAAAAAGAATATACGTATTTCAAATGCATATATTTATTAAACTTTAAGACATACGAATATGAAACTTTACACACATATTTACGAACCTCTCAAGTTCAGATTACAGATGTTCCTGATGTCCTCCATCAGCGACACGAACAATATCACACCGATACTCAAATTCCTCCCATACTCGGGCAAGCATGTCCTTCGCCATTCATTCGTTGATGTCATGGCAGTACGGATCCGGTTCCTCAACTCTTCCTGGTTCTGTTGGGGTGGTGGTACATAAACCTTGTCTTTAACGAAACTCCACAGGAAGAAGTCACAGAGTGTCAAATCCGGTGACCGTGGAACCCAGCTGAGACATGCTAAGTCGCCAACTCCTTGACGACCTTCCGACGGTTCAGTAGAGTTTCATTTAGATATTCACGCTCTTGGCGACTCCAGTGAGGGGGCGCCCCGTCTTGTTGGAAAGTGAAGTTGTCTTCATGCAGCCTCGGAAACAACCAGTTTTGTAACATAGCGAGATACTGCTGACCGTTAACCGTATTTCTATCAAAGAAGAATGGGCCGTAAACAGATGATCGGGATATCGCACAAAACACATTGATTTTAGGCGAATCTCGTACATGTTCAAATGCTGCATGTTTGTTCTGTAAACCGCAAATTCGAAAATTGTGAAAGTCACTTCATCACTGAACACGATGCGTTGTGCGAAAGTGTCATCATTGTCAATAGCATCCTGAATCTCGTTACAAAATGCCAACACGGTTCCGTTTCATAACCAACCGACACCTCGAAACACGCCAAACTGTTGTTGTACGCAGTTGTAACTCCCGACTAGCACTACGAGTAGATTTTGAAGGATTACGTTGAAAAGCAGTTGGAATTTGCGCAACATTTTCTTCAGAAACACCAGGGCGGCCAGGACTCTTTCCTTTACATACACATCCTGTATCTACAAACTGTCGATACCATTTGCGAATGTTCCGCCTATTCGGAAGATCAATTTGACAGCTCAACCTGAAACGTTTTTGCACTGTAATCACGGAATTGCACTTCGCAAAACTCGAGAACACAAAATGATTTCTGCTGCGAAGTAGCCATCTTAAAAATATAACGGTTACCAAGATTACAAAGAAGACAACTGACATCTAGCGGCTATTAAATAAACTAGACTATGCATTCGTTTCTCCAATAGCCGAGCCGAGGCGTAGCCATCGATAGTTTGAACAAAATAATACTTTGTAATAAATTACATTCATCATTCAAACAAATTTTAATTTGTTCAAAGAAAACATATTGCTTATAATTCACATGTACAATAGAGCATTATAAATTTAACAGACGTCATTTATATTTCAAAAACGAAATTAGAATAATTTGCGCTTTACATATTGTTTAATTATAATACAAAATTAAAATATTTATACACAGAAAAAACAGATTATAATTTCCAAATTCAGAGTTCAATTTCTGATCTAAATGAATTCAAAAGAAACTAATTACGTAAAACCATTTATCGCGCGAAGGACTATCTTCTGCCTCCAAGTTTGCAACATAGTTTTAAATACAAAATTAAATGTCAGCATTATTGTTAAAATAAATTAAAATAAATTATAATCTCAAATTAAAAAAACAATAAATTTTTCGTATTAATAAAAGGTACAAAATAAACACATCAAACACCTTGGATGTCACATGCGAGTATGTGTCGACAATACAGTATGCAAGCTTGAATACAATTTCTATAACCGCGAAAAAGTTTAGGTACAAACTCGTTACCTCAGTCTTTTGATACATAAGTTTACATATTAATATAAATTTTAAATTTTTAACAATACCTTTTATTAGCACATAACATCTCAAATTAATGATTAATTCAATCAAGTTATTATTTTGAGTCATGATAGCATATATATATATATATATATGATATACATCTCTTATTTAATGACAATTTAGACATTATCATAACTCTTAATTCTATTTCTAGGACGTCTGTTGAAGCTCTGCAATCATCTTTTTCTTTTCCCTTGTCACTGCATTTTTATTCAAAATCTGGTCTAGTTCCGATCAAAGCCAAACATTACTCGGACATCATTGTATCCGCGCCATCATACCTTTTGATGGTAAAATCGATATTTATATTATAAATAATCATAACCTCATCATAAATTTTGAATGCAGATTTGAATAACATCTAAAATGACAATGAAAACTGTTTCCACATATTATTATATTCTTGTATTTTATATTTACATTCTCGTCTAAAACGTACCATCTCTTTTTCCCGTGCAATATGTATCCTTCTTATTGTTTTATTTCTGGATGTACTTGTCTGTGTAATGGTAAAGATATCGCATATAACTAGAATTTTCTTGCTCTTATGTATCATCCTCTAGGTGCTGTCTCTTAAAAAGGATGCGTTTTCCAATGATCTATCTCTACATCATCATCATCTTCTATTTAGCGAACTGTGATGATATAATTCTGATATGAATGAAATCATAGATATTTTAAGCATTTGGTTAAACTCATAGCTATTCTAAAAATTAAACTCTGCTCCTACTTAGTCTTGCAAACGCCTTTATTACTGAATATACGGTTATTCTCTTTTTAGGTCCGTATTTCAGTATTTCATTTTTTCTCTACATTTTGTCTTTTTATGTAAGAATATTTTTCTCTTTTCGTTTTCGCAAAAATTAAATTTTCATTCTATTTTCATAAGTACTTTACGCAGCGATTTCCCGTTACTTAAATTTCCTATCTACATTGTAAGAAAGTTTATAAGGTTCACAGTAAAATGCACCCCGATCTACATATGTACATATCCATACGTGCTGTATAGGTCCACGTGGTCTTATCGAAAACCATCAGTCCCGGTCGTTTCGATCCGGCTTGACATCTGAAAAGGTGAAAAGCGTACGGGCTTGTGTGCGGTGCTAAACCATCAAAGAAAATTGCGCTCGTGCCCGTATCATCTATCGCAACTGCGGTATCAATCTTGGCCGGAGCTTTCTCTACAACGGCGCACATATAGTGTCCCCGGGATCTCGTTATCCACGGACGTCTCCCACATGCGTGTTCTCGCATAATCAAATGGGATTTGCCCGGAGAACGGATTCCGGTGCATTCGGACAAAAGGTTTAGTAGCGACGCGGTGGCGGTAGCAACGGTGATGATGGTGGTGGTGTGATGTCTTACACTATTCCAAGACCCCGACACAATTGTTATTGCGGTATTGTGAGCGTTTTAGGTGGATGGTCATAGGGGATGAAGAATCAGAGAAAAGGAGACTCGATGGTTATTGCTGTCTGTTGTTTTATTCAATAAAATACTTTTATACTGAAGGGAGATAATTGAAGGCGTCATGAAGGAAATCAATAAAATATCTTTATCACATCATATTCAATATATCCAAAATATTGCTTTTACATTATTCTACATTTAATATTCATACATACAATATTGAGAAATAATTATTATTTGCAAACAACGCTAACGAGAAAATTGGATAAAAAGATTTTTCTTGACTATTCCTGCATTACAGACCGGTTTAATTTATGATTCTATAAATAAAATTTGATCTAATGTTTTACTTGTTCGCGTATCACTTCACGTATACACAATGCTTTTCTATCAACATTGTCTCTTTATTAACTCAAAGTGTTTGGTTCGGTTTAGCTTGCTTATTTCAATGTTTTCAAGATTAGATGATCTTAATGCTTATATAATTAACGCATTGTTCTCTTAAGTTCTGTTAAATATATTAATTATCTATTCATAGTATCCATTCCTACCAATCATGATAAACTACTTTAGAATCTCTGAATTATTAGGCAACTACTCTACACCTGAAAGTTGTAAATTCAAAATGGTTTGAAGTAGCGGTTTTACAGTAATCTCTTGATGGATAGAATAAAAATGTAACGATATTTATTAACAACTACGATTTTCTGGACCTGATTCAGAATTCTTCTCGTTTTATTTTGATTTGAACTTTTTAGTATTGCGTCAATCATAATACGAAGATATTTGACTAGTATGTGACAATATATTCCTATTTCCCTATTCATAATTCTTCTGTTTTGTCAGAAAATTTATTTTGCAATTTTTTGTCAGATTTTCGTGTTTCCTATTGTTAATGCACAGTCTGTCTCACAGAAAACGGAACCTTCTTAAAATAAAAACAAAAGCTTACTATTTTGGTAAAATTTTTTTCTTTCATTGAAAGTAGTCGCATTTAGCTTCAATACAATGTTTTGCATAGTCAATTAACAGGTCGAATCAATTTTTTAATTCATATTTAGAGATGTTCTTCAAGATCGCTGTCAACGCCATTTTAATGGCTTCGAGGTCGGCATAACATCGGCAAATGTAGTTTGGCGAATATATAGAAATCAGGGGCGGGGGTGGCAAATCTGGTGAATACTGTGAATGGTTGATGGTTAAAATGCCTTTTGTAGTTAGAAATTCAGTGATAAACGTCGAGCGATGAGATGGTGCGTTATTATTTAACGAACGCCATTTTCACTATATTGACGCACATGGCGACTACGTACCAAAGGACGTTTTATAACACCAAGATAATATATATTGTAGATAGCATTGACTGTTTGACTAGTTGATACAAACTCTTTGTGTACTATGCCTTTCGAATCATAAATACAAATCAACATTGTCTTCACTTTTGACTTCTCTAAATGACCTTTTCTCCGCTTGGATGCTTCCCTTCAGAGATTTAACATTTAGTATCTAGATCATATTGAAAACACCACGTCTCATCGCCAGTTACAATAGAATACTTGAAGTTTTCGTCCTTTTTTGAGTCTTTAATCAAGTCCGTACAATGTTGAATTCAGTTAGTTTGTATGGTACAAACCTTGCACAAATCTTTCTCAGTCCCCAAGGCTGTGTGAAAATGTGACGAATTGAATCTTTGGAAATATTTACTTCCATTCCCATGTATCGTAATGAGGATTTCAGTTCATTTCTGATAAATTCACGCACAAGATCGATACTACTTTTTGTAACCACGGTTTTTTTTGCACCAAGATGTTCATCGTCATTTAGCCCGTACGACCGGCTTCTAATCGTTTATACCACTCGTACATACTCGTGCGTGATGGACACGCATTACCATCATCAAATTCATCAAATTAAACGTTTCAGTAAACGATTTACCGAGTTTAAAACAGAAATACCCCTCTGCGGAATTTCTATCTTAATTTCTATTTAAAAACAGCCTTTTCCTTGTTATTTTGTTTTAAAGTATGTATCCGAAATATGAGACTCTAATATTTACTTCTAATGAAGCCTTGGTTTAGCACAAGAATATCTTATACGTACAGAAACCTAGGTCCTTTTATACTCCCTTACCTACGTGAAATCTGAGATTTTAATACTATGGGAGGGAGAAAGGGGCTATATTCTTTTAGCAGCATTATTTTGGATCTTAATTCTAATTATGAAACAGTTTTTGATACGTCCAAATAGAATAGTTTTATTGTTGTATATGTTTCAGTCTCTTTTTGTATTAGATTTTTGAAATGAGTATTTTAATTTATTATCTTAATTAAACTTCTTGCATTGAAATAATTCGTTCTCTCTATCTTATATGGTCGCTTTTTGTTTATCACATGTAATTGAAAACTTTCTACCTTTTAAGGATATTTTAGTAATACTATTTACTAATACATCCTAAAAACATCTTCAAGATACTATGAAGTGAAATATAGATTCGCAACTCCTTTATTTGAATTAATTGGTAAAAATCTCTTTACATAAAGTAGAAGAAAAAGTAAAAAACAATTGGTGTCGATTGAAAACAAAATACAGATATATAGGGCAAATTGATAAATGATAAAACCAGATGAAAAGGACGACAAATTCGCGAAAACAACACTCACAAATGACGCCATAACAAAGAAAATTTCAAACCAAAGCCAATTGTTATACACAAGTTATTAACAGAAGTAGAAGCGAGGATTAAGCAAGAACTACCTTTCATAATTTAACAATTGAAAAATTTAAAAGACGTAATCTTACACAGCAAAATTACGTCTTTCGTTGACTCGTCCATTTTATCAGTATTTCATATTTTATGTAATAATTTATAAGTAATTTATCTAATTCCATCTTAGTCCGTTTGCATTGTATATTCTATACAGATGTAGCTTTCACTAATTCACATTCAATTTTTTTCTAATTTTTGTTTTCTCTTACAGTAGAGTCAGTACAACTCAACACCGTACTGACCGAGACCGCCTCTCCGATGAGTCCTGATCCGAACCACAACGAATTACTTCCCGAAAACTCAGAAGACATACGTCAGATGATGAACGGCGGTCTTCATAAGGAAGCCGCCGTTCCCGAAGAGGTGCTCAACTTTCAAAGTCAAAGATCGTTCAAAACGGGCGGTACCGCCGAAGAGGACGTCCGAAACGATTTCATGTCTGCGAAGGCGGCCGTCGGTGAACAGCAACAGCCCGAAGACGATGAAAATATTCAGGAATATCTACAACGAAGCGACACAGCCGTCATCTATCCCGAACCCGTAGGACGAAGCACAGACAACGGTAAGATTGCGCAATAAACTTTTTTGACAATTTTTAATATTTGATGTTTTTGATATATCTGGTCATATCTGATTACACTTGGAAATCGTAGTCGTTAAACAACTGGTTTTCATATTTTTAAAAAATGAATATGGGAAGCAAATACTTAACCAGCGTCTTTTATTCTATTTTAGATATCTACTACAATTGCACTTCTTCTTTCCAATGTCTCACTTCCACTTGTTCTGCCTGCTGTTGGTTAATATATATCGTTCTCATTTGATTATATTTTAATATTTTTACTTCTTATTACTCCATATCCCCAATCGTCACCTTCATATTCTCACTACTGCATAAGGGGTGTTTACTTTCTTCATATTGGCTTACGAGCTGGAACCGCGTCTTTGTCAATACTGGCACCGACGTTTCGTCACCACTTGTATGGGACATCTACATGGTTAACAGTCGCCGCGCTGAAACTAGTATAAGTCTGCAGCGGGGGGAGGGGTTATATAAGGATATTGGTCACGTGTCAATGGAGCGTTATGATTACGGTTGAAAAGTTTGGAGATACGGAATTACCAGACATCATTCCGGTATAGGTTACAGGTTATTGGGGTGTTTACAGATCTCTATAGAATCACGAATTTTTCCACCATAGTAATAACTAGTCCGGGACAGGATTTTGGTCGAACCGAATTGGATATCGTGCCCAGTTTAAAGCCTATGCTCAGCAAGTGCAGAACTAGCCTAGGACAACACTCATGCTATGAAACACGAGTATAGATAGACCGCTTCACTACTGTCGCATGAGCAAGGAATCCTGTACACGCCAGGTGATTCTAGAAAACTACGATCTTTTACTGAACATGGGTCTGAAAGTTTGGTATGGGGTTTAAAGACGGTTTTGATATTGCTTTTAAGAAGTATTCTACTGATGCGGTCAGTGATACCTTGTATATAGGATAAATGGGCTTTATTAGGCGTTATTTTATCGGTACATGGGTTATTTTTTGTAGAAATCTACTCCAGTATTAGCACCATCATCTCAAGTATTAGTTTGTTATTGTGAATCTTTACTTTTGTCAAGAAATATAACATCTAAAACTTAATTAATATTTTGATGTCTTCATGTAATTCTTTTGACTTTCGTTGTTCTGTATTCAATGCGATTCCGTGTGTCCTGCTTCTAAATATCTTCATTGCATTTATTATATTATCTTACGATGTGCTCGGCATATCTTACTCCATGTATTATGTAATATACGCTCTTACTTTCTTACCTACTCATTTACTTAATCCTGTCGCTTTCTACCCTTTGTGAATGTAAATAAATGAGAAGTTGAGTTTTATTGTGAATTTGTTTTTTAGAACTTTCCATTTCTTCTTGTCTTTTATTTGTGGTATTACTTGTTATAGTGTTTCTCCTCTTCCCCACTGTTTTGTTGATTTCATCTAGCCATGTTTTTCTTAGTTTTCCTCCATTTTTCTTCTTTATTATTCTTGCTTCGAACATTCTTCTTGTTATTCATCTGCCTTCTGTTGTTTTATATGAGTCTACTAGTTACGTGATTAGTTTTATCGACCTGCGCCATTTCGAATATGGTTTGACGGTGTTTTATTTTTAATTTTCTTTATGACTTTAATTTCCGTTGCTAGGATCTCTTGCCTACACATTTCCATTGTTGTCCATAATTTTAAGTTATAGGTCACTATCGGAAAGACCATTTTCTTCAATATCTGTACTTTTGTTTCTTTTGGTAAGTCTGCTTCCTAGATGTTGTTTATACTATTGGAGATTTTCCAATATTTGATTTTCTTTCTTTGATTTCGTTGTCCATTTTCCGTCTGTCGAAATGATTGTTCCTAGATATCTATTGTATTTGTTTACTATCGACTCTTATAGACTAGGTTTGTTCTTCTTTGCTCTTCTGTGTTAATTTTCATATTAAATTTCCGGTGTTTTGTTGTCATAGAGATTTTTATTCAAGGTTTCCTCCTCTTCTACAAATATTATATATATATATATATATATATATATATATATAGATCACCACATAGTATATTTCAGCGATTTTCTCCATCTCAACCTTGCAGTAACCCACTAGTGGATTCAGTGCCTTACTGCTTCATTTGTTTCAAACATCTTTGATATCTCGTGTTTTGTTCTAATATAATTTTTCGTATTCTTATATAAATTCCTAACAATGTTCTTTTCAATGTTTAAATTTTTTTCATAATATCGGAATTATTTTGAAACAAGTTATATTTCACTATTTTACAAAACGAATATTTAGTTACATGCCATTGATATAACAGTTATTATATTGCACATTAATAACTTAATTAAAAGCATTTTGCTTTAAGAATAACATTCCATCTATTAATTACTAAGTGGTCCGGCTTCTGAGACAATTTATGAACGACTTTTAACATTTGAAACTTTATAACCGTAGCTGACATCATAAGTGTTGATATCTTAACACATAATTACTATTATCGGTGCTACTAAAATAGCAACATTATCTAATATTTCAACTCGAATCATTAGGTAACAATTTTTCTCGAGTAGATCGCATAAAATTCGTGACATCATTAGTGATCCATTAGTCGAAAAAGCGTCTAAGAACACATGGCCTAGATTGCACATTTGTATATTTTTATGTCAAGGACCCACTAATATAATAACTACTTTAAATGTATGCAGATGGGCCTCGCAAAAAAGGTATTTACATTCTAGGATCGATGTAAAAAAAATGTATGTAATATACGCAGATGTATACATGCATAAATATTAGACGTACACTGGCGGTAACCTTAGCGAGAACCCAGCAATTCCAACGTTGTTTATCATGGATTGTATTGAAAATCCACTCAAAACAATTTCCAATGTATTCAAGAAGGTTACCATATCAATATTTGTGTCTTAGATACATATTTCGACTACTAAATTGTCATCTTCAATAGAAAATAAAAACAGTAATAAATATGGGCTTGCAGTAAACCTACACAGAACAAACTACACAAGCACTCAATGATTGTTTATTGCGTGTCCATATTCAACAAAGTATTTACAATATACTGAAGATAACGTGAAACAACATGCGTGTCTAAAATACAAGCATCATTGTGGTAAGGGATTTTTTTTACCTATTTTATTATACACTTAGCCACAGCTCTCAACGTAATTTGCAATTTTTAATTTAGTTTTGCGAACAAATACATCTCCACACAAAATTTAAATTAAAACAAGCAACTGTTCAGTTCGCCCAGGAAATAATTTCCGCACCTGATATTCATTGCCAAATAGATGTGATATATACAGATTATGCGCGTGTCTTCAATAGCATTGATTATCACTTGCTATTGAGGAAGTTTTATAGTTTTGAATTTAGGACGAACCTACTTGCTCTGTTTGCATAATAAAACTGAATTATGTCCAATGTAATGGTTAATAATGTACACTTTTACCTACATGTAGTGTCTCTTAAAGATCAAACTTAGGATCATTAGTACTTCTCCTATTTATTGGCGACTTTTTACCTTGTTGACATACTCTGCACTAGCATATGCAGATGAATTGAAGATCTTCCGTAGTATTGATAACATTTATGGTACCCTCGTTCTGCAACAAATCTTGAGGTGTCAGTGTAATTATGTAAAACTTAATATTGTTAAATAATATTAGCAAATACATATACTAAAAAAATAAAAGAACATAATTTTGATTACATGGCAAATGTCCTCTTATTATGCTCGAAACATGCTCTCACGGATTTCGAAGTGCTATATGATTGTCAACTAACTTTTATCGAATATATAAGTGATTGCGGATTTGCCTCAAGAACACTTGGCTTTATTTTAAGCAATACCATGTATTGCCCCTTTAGTATGCACGCGATTAGAATATATATGTGGTATATGACATCTAAATTACCCTTGCTATAAATTCAAATTGTAGATACATAACAATGTCAACTATCCTTTGTTGTTAACAATGATCTCGTTCAACGTTTCTCATACATCGTTAAGCAACTGTTCGACTTTCGTAAGTCCTAGATGTCGAACCAATTGTATACTAAGAATTTCATTTTACCAAATGTGCAGAAGTGCCTATGCTCTCTTCAATAACATTTTTTAACAAAAAATTATAAAATTTTGTGAGGGACATATTTTTGTGTTTTTAAATTTTTTTCATTATAAATGTACGTATCATTTGAACTATTGGACAAAATGAAGGCATTATTATTAGATTGGTGAAATACACATAATAGTTAGGTTAGATATTTTACGACGAAATTGGACTTCTTAAACTGAAATATTAATAATTTGTTTATCCAATAAATTTAGGATTAGATAGATGAAATAGCGCGATGGTAAAAGTGCGTAAACGTAAACGTGAAGTAAAAAATTGTATGCCAAAAGCTTTTTTTCTGGATAACATATGCATAAGAATGTGATTTTTATATGGTAATATTACCCTTGCTTTAGAATATAGGGTTTCTGCAGTAATGAGAAGTTTCATGCTTGAGACTAAAGTGTATCAGAATCATAAGGAATAGCAGGGAAATTGTATAATTTGCTGAAGTCCATAAACGCGAAGATAAATTTCTAATAATTCAGAAAAACCCTTTAAAAAATCTTATGAGAAAGCTAAATGTGCACGATGCAGATGTATATGCGACTCTAATACGACTCCCAAATCCCCCCAGCTATATAGGCACTAGATCCAAAGAATACTATACAAGACTGGATTGCTGGTTCTTGAGTAGGTTACCACTGCATATTTATTAATACTCAGCATAACCATGTTTTCATTACGCCAGTCCTGAATAATATATAGGCACCTATAGGACACATCAATGATCCTCGAGAAGATTTCAAGATCATCGTGCAAGCTAATAAAAGCAACAGATCATTAATTCATAAACGTTGAATAGTAAAGGTCCTAGGTTGGATGCTTGCGGGACTCCGAAAGGCAGTAGAAGAGAATCAATTATAGTAACAGAAGCAGAGAAGCCGATAGAGCCTAATTTAGAAGGCAGTATAGCATGATCGATAGTGTCGAATGCTTTGACAAAATCAATGTACAAGACATCTAGTTGCCGCTTACTGTTCACTGTCTAAAAATGTGACGATTTCAGCCAAATTTGTTAAGGTCGATTTTCCTTTCATGAAGCCATGCTGTTCTACCAAAGACATAATGCAATTGTACAACCTGTAGAAAAGGTGTTCATATACTTTGGAGTACGACGACAAAATATCAATAAGTCGATAGTCTAAAATGTAGCTTTTATCTCCTTTCTTCAACACAGAATTAATCCCACTAATCTTCAAATTTTCTGGAAATGTAGACGTGCGAAAAGAAAGATTGAAAGAAGCACATAACGGTTCAAACAAAATAAACTTGTTTAAGACAAGAAGATGACTGTAGAATAACAGAAATTTAATAAGGAATTCTCAGAATAACAATTATGAAAGGAGAACTAAAGAGAAAAATAGAATTAAAATACAGAAGGAGGCGAACTTTTCAGTTCCTCGTATTGAAATTAGTTAGGTATTGAATTAGAAGACTGGTAATGAGGGAACAATAAAAATAGCTACAAGATGATCCGACTAATGTTAAATTTTAACATTGAAAGACAAAGGACAGCGAAATGAATAAAGAGAAAATATAATAATAAATATTTAAAATTTGTTCAGCAAAATAAGAAACATCGCATCGTGTAAATATGATCCACGATATCTATATTTTCGATTTTCACATTCATAACGAGCGTCTCCACTATAATTATCGTGGTAATTAGAAGTCGCAAAGTATAGGATTGGATCCACTTTCTGCAGGCCCTCTCTTCTTAGGTACTCTAGACACTCGCACCGTATACAGGAGACAGGATGCTGCTAACCAATTCCCCCGAGATTGATTTCTAGTGAAATCACGTTCTCGGTCTCCGTTAATTTATATCTGCCTTTAATGAAAGCAATCCCCTGGACGGCAATCGGTGATAGTCCGGCATGTCGACGTTATCTCCGGTCAAATTGTAATGCCCCGGAGACCGTCCTGGATGTCCACGACCATACGAAGTTCGATATGCTGAATGAATTAAAAGCGATGGAAAAAAACCCATATATGTTAGGATTCATGTATATCCAGATATCTGGATGTAATATTTATGTATGCTAATCTTCTTTACTATTTTTTTTTGTAAATGTAGACTTCCTTCTGGCTATAAATATTTAGCAACAAATATAACTTTAATTGTAAGTTCGTAATAATATAACCAGTGCTAAACTTAGTGTACAAATTTTAAGTTTATTATCTCACCAAAAATGTTGACCTATCATTTATATTTGAACAAATTTATACGTCAGATTCAGATTGAATTCGGTAATTTTTATTTCAAATAAAATTTGTATGACATCTTATATATATACATCGTACAAGGCATTATACTATACGCTAATGAATCTAAATTTGAGTTATTATTTAATAAGCAGCGATAGTATTTTAAGAAACGTGGCGACGCACATACACGCTGGTTAATCTTAAATGATAACTATGTCGAAATCTAACATGTACGACCGAAGTGGGTCCATTAAAGAAAATTAGCAGCGTTGGTTCAAATTTCAGTAGGATAGCAATCAGAAGAGTACTGCTTGAACCGAAAAACAGTATTTTGCTGAACTGAAAACGCCAGGTATTTGCAGAATATTAAATTGACTGCTTCAAAGATCAGATTTCTATATTTTGGACAAATTACGGAACAATGAGTCGCAAAATATATATATTAACAACATAATGTGTTCTAAGATTGAAAGTATATCCCGCCAAAATTCGTCAAAAAATAATGTAATAATTGTAATTAAAACTAAAACACTTGCTACAGTTTCGCAAATTATATTTAAATACGCTCCTCTATATACAATAGGTACAAAAACGTTTACGATGTACACTAAAATATATCTGTCGAATTCATGTAGGATAATCTTTACACCATATAAACAAAACATTCGCAGTAAGATTCATAACAATAGTAATTTGTATTCGAGTAAATATAGTATCAAAAGGTATGTCGTCGAAACTCTTATTTACTTGTATTAAATAGCGCAATTAAAATTACACAACAGTGAAGTTAATATATAATTTTTTTTAATATTGCCCAAACGGCAAGAGAGAGAATGCAGTTGTTCGAAGTTTTTTTGTTATCAGATCGTTTGTTGTTTTAATGAAATGTACAGAACCCTCTTTGTAGTTTGATATCGTTTCGGCTTAACCTAAAAACATAAAACATAAATTATGATTTATACCGTAAACCTTTTTGTGGTAATGATTGTACATTTCGCGTAGGAAATCTGCAGGAAAAAACAAGTAAAATAAACAATTTTTGCAATGGGATCTTATATGTACATCTGTTAAAAATATCTTTCTACAGAATACATGCCTAGTCTGTCGCAGAGAAAACCGAACTTTTTAAAAATAAAAACGAAAGCTTACTATTTTGGTAAAATTCATTTATTTTATTCAAAGTAGTCGCCTTCGACTGCAATAAGTTTTGCGCGGTCAATTAACATATCGTCATTTTTAGAGATGTCCTTCAAGATCGCTGTCAACGCTTTTTTAATGGCTTCTACGTCGGCATAACGCTGTGCTTTCATTGGCAAATGTAGTTTGGAGAATAGTTAGAAATCACCGGGGGGAAAATCTGGCGAATACGGTGAATGGTTGATAATTAAACTAATGATTATATAACAAACGCCAGTTATCATTTTCACGATATTGAGGGCTCATACGACGAATACGCGCCAAAAGACGCTTTATAACACCAAGATAATATACAGCATTGACTAGTTGGTACAAACTCTTTGTGCACTATGCCTTTCGAATCATAAAAAAAAATCAACATTGTCTTCACTTTTGACTTCCCCAAACGGCTTTTCGCGATCTTTCTTCGCTTGAATGCTTCCATTTAGAGCTTTGACGGTTGGTCTCTAGATCATATTGAAAACACCACATCTCATCGCCCGTTGTAATAGAATACCTGAATTTTTCGTCCCTTTTTGGGTCTTTAGTCAAGTCTGTACAGTATTGAATTCAGTTAGCTTGTGGGGGACAAATCTTGCACCAATCTTTCTTATTCGCAAATGCTGTGTCAAAATGCGATGAATTAAATCTTTGGAAATATTTAAACTCATTCCCACATATCGCAATGAGGATTTCGGCTCATTTCTGATAAATGCACGCACAAGTTCGACGTTACTTTCCGTAACCACAGATTTTTTTGGATGTTCGTAGTCATTTATGTCCGTACGACCGTCTTTAAATCGTTTATATCACTCGTACGCACTCGTACGTGATAAACATGCTTACCATGTACTTGTTTCATCAAATTAAACGATTCAATAAACGATTTACTGAGTTTAAAACATAACTCGATATTTGCTCTTTGTTCAAAATTCATTTTTCAACAAAATACTCACTGTTACTTTATGCGCAATTTTTACTGTTTGTAATGTTGCAAATGTCATGATGTTTTGATATAACATTGACGAAAGATCTACCTTACCGACGCTTATTTTTTTTAATAGATGACGCCACTAAGAATTCCTATTTTAGAAAAGTTCGGTTTTCTCTGTCACAGACTGTGCGGAACTAACGGTAGTGAAAGGAACATTTCCCGGTAAACCGAGTGAGTTAAAATATTTTGGGGCTTAATTACCGTTGTTGTAAAAAGATCATTTTGATCATTAAGTAAGACTTGGCCATTTCTGCAGGTTCCTTTTTTACGTAATATGATTCTATGATGGGTTTGTAACCTTTGTTTCTACATGTAAATTTTCAAAATTTATTATTGTATATGTATGTCCATCAGGTAATTAGCTGAATTCAGGTTATTTAACTTAACTGAAAAACTTAACTAACCAGAACCGTAATAATTATACATGTGTTTGCCTTTTACAATTTATTCTCATTACTGATTTTTATTTAACATTATGTTTTTTCGTCGCACTTGCATTATTGTAAAACCAATCGAACAAACACTTTTATATCCACTTACAAAGCGGTAAATTACTACATTTTATTCTTGTTTTTAGGAAACTAAAATTAAATTTTCACAAGGAGAAAATAGTATATTTAATAAATTCTTTAGATTTATATGTTTGATGCTACTTATACATATACAAGTACCAACTTTAGTATGTTAATATATCAATTAAAAAACTTAAAATTATAACATTTAACGTTGCTAGAAGATTTTTTAAATAATTTCGATAATATTTCGAACTTGCTCATATAGACCTAGGATTTTAAATACTCTTTAAAAAATTAAAAGAATGTTTTTTTTTATAAAATCAACAAACACTAAAAAAAATTACATTTTCAGAGACAATTTAAGAATAAACTTTTACGAACACTGTAGATAGCAATAAACGAACGATGACGTGTGCTCATTGTGACCGAGTGGTAATCACTTTCTATAAAGATAGGCAGGAACTCGTAAATTTAATTGGGTTTTAGCTTGAGCAGGAGTCGAGTTGCGCCCGTTCCGATCTATACCACGAACATACAGGCGAAGGCCTTTCTCGTCCATTGGGTGATGAAGGTGGTGTGGATGGTCGCTGGCTACTTTATAGCCATCAATTATCTGGGAGAGGCCCCGACGATTCGAACACATACGTTCACACACACACACACATGTACGTCATATAATTAGCGTTGATGACTGGGAAATCGAGTACCAGAATACACTTAAAATATTATTAACATGACACAGTGGAACTATAAATTTCGTAGTACCATCGTCGCTTATGCGCGTATTAGCGTTGGCCAACAGGTTTTTGAATAATAGGCAATTTAAACAGATGTGTAGGCGAGGGAATTGATTAGCTCAAACATTGGAAGCGCTAGGTATTTTGGGAAAAAGCTTAGCTAGCATAATAGTTACCTAAAATGTTAATAACATCATCATACTTAATTAACGCGAAGGAAATAAAGTTTAATATATTGAAGATATTGACAGATTATTTCGAGGACAACAATGTAGTAGAATTTCATTATCTGTAGCCACTCTTAACTGATTTTGTCAATTAACATTTCTTTTAGTTACTTCCCAAAGATCTCAGCCATATAGCTTTAGTCTTTCAATTCAATTTTATATTTAAGAATCCTCAAAATAAGATACATAGAATTATACACATCAACTGAACAAATGGAATTTTTAATAATCTAATACATTTTCATTGAAACCAATACATTAATACATCTTTTTTGAATAATTAATGACAACGTCATCATCAACGTCTCCACGTTGTCAATAAAAAATACAAAATTAAAATATATTTATATTCTTTATACATCGGGTTTTTCAATAAAAACATAAAAATTTTGTATTTAAATAAAACAGGGTAAGTGAGACATTAGGTTAAAATTTATTCCAGGTGCAGTACACATGTTACATTTAACTATGGAATTCGATCGCATTCATATGACGACTTCGAGCACGTTTGCAGCGATCGATTCTTTTCACCACACGTATCGGCCGAAACGTTGGCAATTTCGCGTTAGATATTATCCCTGAGCTCCTCTAACGTTGTTAGCTTGTTGGCATAAACCAACGACTTAACGTAATCCCATAAAAAGAAATCCAATGGTGTTAAATCGCATAAGCGAGGTGGCCAGTCGAAATTACATGGTTTCCGAACTTCAATAGATCAATTATTTGGCCAGCTGTGGCATGTGGCACAATCTTGTTGGAACCACATATCACTGATGTCACAAATTAACATTGCGATCATTTTCGTCAACGAAAAAATGTGGTCCAATCACATCTCCGGCATGAAATCCACACAACACGGTCACTTTTGTGGTTGTAATGGAGTCTTTTGAAGCACATGTGGGTTTGTTACTGTTCAGTAACGCATATTTTGCTTATTAACAAATCCATTAAACCAAAATGGGCTTCATCGTTGAAGATGATTTTTCGACGAAATTCAGAATTTTGTTCAAATTTTAGCAGAGCCCAAGGTCTTTACACAATATTCGCCAGAATGTGGTTTTAGAGATTCCCAATTTCTGTGAACGGCGTAAAATCTACTTATTTGGCTCATTTTAAACTGAACCAATTGAGGCTGCGATACTTTAGTGCTACGACTGGTTCGTTGTGTCACTGGCATAGGAACATCCAATAGTGGATATTTTGATTCGAATTTGTGCCTGTCTGGTGGGACGATTATTTCGACGGAAATTAGAGTAAGTGCTCTTAAAGTTGTAACCACCGACTCAGAATTGCAGTAGTAATTTTTCATAATTTTAACGTTGACACATCATGAAAAACGTTCAAAAAAGAGTGTGTTGTATACAACGCACTCTTTCACACCCGCACAAATTCGAATCAAAATATCCATAATTCGATATTTCGGTAACTCGTCTACCGTCGTCTTCAAAATAACCTGTTTTCAGACTCATCTCCTTCGTTAATACACCTGGCAAATATATGTATCTTAACATTTTTTTTGTTTGTAATACCTATAATGTGGGGCTCGAAAGAACTTAGTTTCAAAATTGCTTATACTGATAATCTCACAAAACTGATTCTAAACTACAATGGAGTTCATATTACAAAACGTAAGAGAAGTAAGACAAAACTAGTACACTCCATTTGAAAGTGCACAAAAAAAAATTAAGTTTAAAAATCAGTGTAATGTATTGTAGTACTTAAAACTCTGGCATGATCTAGGAAATGGAAAAACAGCATGACACATAAACGTAATAGAAGCAGCGACATTTTAATGCTCCAAAGTGATCTCAAAAAGAGGCTATCAGTACTCTATAAATAAATATATTTTTTATGTAACATGTAATATGGTGACATCAAACGAATAGCCCAATCAATCGTACTCATCTCATGTCTCAGGATTTTCGAGACTCTAAAAGTGAAGGAGAATTCGAAAGCAACGGGTAACTATGCGAACAAGTACGTGTCTCATGTGATATATATATAGTGCGGTAATACCCACCAGCCAGAACAATCAATTCCATGCATTTTGAATTCAGAACTTTTGATACCCTGGAGATGAAGATGGATCTGTCTAAATACCTACATGTCTCTGCCTAAGTAGATTTACAGATCACCAGAGAATTGCACCTTCAGCATGCATTGTTTTTCAACCAGTACCCCCCTCACACCTAACTTCTCTGTACTGATTCCTGAAAGATGTTGAAAGTATCCTTAGTGGGCGTATGAGTCATAATCATTCTAAGAGAGAAAGAGAGAGAGAGAGGCAAGTATGGTGTGATATCCTTCCATGTTTACCAATTTTGACGCAATGCTAAACCTAAGAGTACATGTCTGTAGAATGGGATTAAATTATCAGAATGCGTGACAGTGGTTTGTCAAACGAGATATTGCAAACTTATCCACACAAACGCAAAGTCCGTAGTAGACTTACACCGACGAGAGCCAAACACAGTGTGTCTTTTTGTGTGCAGATTTTCTCATGGTTCCAGGTGCGACACTCTGATTAATTATCTGCTGATTATTGTAGAAAAGGGTTATATTAACCTTAATTGATTAATTCGCCTTCTTTAAATTCATCTTAATTCATAGCAGTCACTATTTCTATTTTAATCCCTTACTCTAATTATACTGGATAATTTCATTAATTCTTAAGGTTTTCCTTTTATTTATATTTATAGATATTTCAAAGACACTTTTACTTTTGTTTTATTTCTTTTCCCGACAAATAATCTTGTATATATATTTTTCCTCCACTCTTTTCTTGTATCAGATTTAATTATTTCTTTTGTTTTCCTATATAAGATAGTTTGAAACCCGTATTCTATTTGCTCAATAATGAAATTGAATAGTCGCAGTAAATATATAATATAGTGAGAAACTTAGACAAAGTGGTTTATTTATTCCTTAGTATTAAATGTATTAGATTTTGTTAATTTTAAAATGTAACTACATCATTCAATCGTTTTTGTTCAAAAATAAAATTAAGAAAGAAAATATAGATTGTAAAACATTGTATTTATGTACATACTTTAAAGTATTTCGAAAAACACTGATTTTGCAAACATATAAAATTGCATAAATAAGGCACATAAATTCCATTATAACGACCAACACTTCTCGCAAATGCCAATAGTTCGTCTCCGCTATTGGCTCGCGAACCATTTAAAACTGTAGTTTGGAAAATTTCCAATGCATATGCAAATATAATTGGTCGAAAATTTATGACATCAACATCTAAGCACGGCCAATAAACGAAAATGTACCCGTCGTAATACCTAGAAAAAACATTTTCAAAGAGAACGACTCGGGAGATCATCTGCTACTGTCTTACTTTTTTCTTGCCAATAAATTCAGTGAACTGTTTCGCTTATTGGCTTTGGCAATATGCGAGAAATTTAGTGTTCGAATCGCTAAAGATTTCAAAACAAAAATATTAGTTATAGCCAAACGTCGCACCGCCCACGACGTAATTTTATGTATACGGCTAATAAAATGTCGCGGAATAGGCGCTGCAGTAAAATTAGTCGAGCTGAATATTGCGTTCGTTGCTTCGCGACCGGATCCAGTTTCTAGAATTGGCTATTATAAATTAAGAGTCAAACATATCATCACGAGAAACAGATAAAGAAAGAATATGAGAAAGACTAAATAGTCTCGAGTATATCGTACATGTTTAACTTGAAGGGGATCCGATACAACGGCGCTGCTCAAACCAACATTATACATTCGACTGACAAACGGTTATGTATTTGGTTGCAATCCAGAGACTATAACCTTATGTCTTCGGGGTGGTGCGGACGTTCTTGGCAAATGTTATGGGGCAAGTCGTCGGTCGAGGTGTAGGAGGAGTTGGAGGAAATATTGAGAACGTCTACTGGCAGAAATGGGAGACCTCATGCCACTCATAAAGTCGGACGATAAAAGATTCTCGGTTCGTTAAGATCGGTTTCCCGGAATATTTTCAACACCTAAAAGTCACTTAACTCGTTGCGACATGACTAGGAGAATTTCCTCGAAAATTGAGATGGAAATAAATGCCGTTACACCTTGTACTTGAGTGTGTTTTATCTTTAGTAATATTACAGCTAAAGTGTTATATCAATCTAATTTTCAACGATTTGATTAAATGAATGAAAAAGAAAATATTTCGATTAAAAATTTATATTACGTATTTCTTGATTAAACTAATATTGATTTAATTAATATTCTATTGACAATGCTATTATCTTTTAAAAAATTTTAAACAATATAATAAATAAGATTTGAAGTGTTTTGGAACTTATTATACAGTAAAGCAAATTGTACTATAAATATCAATAAAAGTCACTTCAACACAAGACTATTTAAACTAAATGAACTATGAATACACTACTCAAAGCAATTTACGGATACTTCGTAAAAATGATGATTCTGGTTTCAGTGTATTTCTAAACAATTATTTGAAGACCTTATTGTTTTTTAACTAGCTTATACTAGTTTTAATGTTATCTTTTTGGAAGAGTATAAAATATTGCATTTCTAGTGTTGGAAAAATACAGAAATATTCCATTTTATAGAAGTTATACTGCAATCATTTACTTCATGAAAATGATGGATGAGTTCATTGGCGTATTGTAATGTAATACCTTTCCTCGACGATTTACACGAATATTGTCCCTCAGTTTATGCAACAAAGACGCATAATATGTGCTGTTGACAGATGTATTACTGTCTTTACAATCAATGAGTAAAATATCCTCACAATCCCAGAACATTGTGGCTATTACCTTTGTCATTGATTGAACAACTTTCGCCTTTCTGAGACGGAGTTCATCGGGTCGCATTCCATCGATTCCTTTTGGGTTAGATGATCATGAAACAGAACTATTGTTTCATCTCCTGTGACTGTTTTAATTTTTCGTCTTCTACATATGTTTAAAAATAAGCGCGCACATTCGACCCCACGTTGACGTCGAAGAACAGGAAGAAGACGCGGTATCCATCTTATTCATACTCAAATGGTCATGGAGAATTCAGCGGCCGATCACACCATCTTTAAGGGATTCTTATCCAAAACGGAAACATTTGCTCACTTTTTTACGAAGGAATACGAAGGAGATGAGTCACCATAAACGCCGTCAAGACATTGTTTAATGTGATTAGGCGTATGTCCTTGTTTTGTTATAAATTTAATAACCGCGCGATACCCAATTTTTATTAGTTCAGACTTTTTCATGCTCTTGTCACGTAGTCTGGCTGGATACTAAAAACTACTACTTTTCGAGCCGTAGAATTCATAGTGTAGACCTTGCACATATACTATACAACTATCATACAACGCAGGTTTAAAACGTTAGAACCTGTATAAGTCTATCATGTCAAGAATTTATGGCGCCTACCTCGTATATTGCAATAATTTACTTCATAAAAATGATAATTCTGGTTTCGGTATATTTCTAAATAAATATTTGTACACATTATTATTCTTCAGTTTGCTTGAACTATAATAGTTTACGTAACGTTTAGTTACATAGGCTAAATTAAAAGCTTCTTATTTCGACGAAAATTTCAGTGTTTTGAAAAGGGTATAGTCACAAAAATTGGTAATTTTGGAAAGCTTTCGTGCATTAATGAATACTTGTGTGGTCTTAAAAACGATTCTGGGACTAAAATTTATCTCTTTCAGCTTTAATCCTGAGAGAATAAATAACACGAAAGTTATTATATCAAAATGTGAACTTTCCAAAAGTATTCTAGTAGTTAAAACTACTGTTTTACTTACTATGAAGACTGCATTCAAAACATTTTATTTTGATGAAATTTTGAAAAACTATTATGCATTAATCCAAAGAATTCATCTAAGTATCTTTTAGTGTAGTTCACTGAATTGAATGTTGGTGTCCATATGCTGTATAATTTCTCATCAAAAATCAGTTAATCTTTGCTTGGTCACCAAAGCAGTGTGAGGTCTAGCATTTGCTTCGTGGAAGACCATCTTAATCTTTGTAAATGCCGGCCGTTTTTTTTTTGGAGAAAACTGTGGCTTAAGTACGTTGATATATCTTGTGATATTATGACTTTTTAAAATTTCGTGAAAGACCGCTTCCATTGAATATTATTTTAATTTAAAACGCATATTTTCGTCCCTCATAATTACATAGTTCAAAAATTACTGTAATAATTTACATTTCTACAGAAATTCAAATATCCTTATCTAATCCAAAAGGCTACTGCTTTTGGGCAATTATTGCTACTTTACAAATGTTGCGGTATAAAATACAATACTATAAAATATCTAAAAAACGCATTATCTGCGTTTTTCTTTTTTAAGCTTACAAGATTACAGTCAAAATAAATTTTAATATCTACAAAATATCCTCAGAACAATATGCGCCAATCTAACAAATGCACGATCCAATTTTTCACAATCCGATTGTCCAAAAGTATTACATTTAAACTCAAAAAAAACAATCAAGCTATCAAAGCGTTCAAAACTATTTTAAAAAACAACTCTCGGAGGGAGACTGATTCCGGTTATATTCCGGTAAATTATAACTTACCACTGATAGCTCAGTGGTAAGTTATAATTTACCTTGTCTCAATCTCGAAATCGAATTCGAATTACGTTGTTCAGGACGATTTTTCGTAGTTTCCCTTCTAAGGTGAATGCTGACAGTCAAAGATCACAAAGTCACATCAGAAGAGGGGGCGGAATTAATAAGTCATGACTTGCCAATGTCCCCTGTAAATGGGCCTAAGCTATTGGAAGATCTGTAAGAATGGATTATTTCATTTATTAGTATTATTATTATATGCGTTTCTTTCTAAATATGTGTTTATTTTTATGATTCTTGTTAGTTAACACACAATTTCCCATCATACTAAATATAATGAATTCAGATATACAAGTATTGTTCTTTTATTAGCATTTAGCAAATTGTTCCCTCGTTTTTTCCTTGTAATTTGAGGTTTCTAGATCACGGTTTTTAAATGCCGAAAATTTAAAAGCAAACGTACCGAACAAAAGCAAATAAAAATATTTTATGAGCATCACGGAGTGGCACATTAATCGTAAAGCACATTAATACTTGCAATAAATTTGTGAGTACCGAAGAAAACCTCCTGCCTTTTAATTTACGCCTATCATTTAACGGGCAAGACGCAAAACACAAAGACACCATCATGCCATTTTCTAACCCAAGCTTACTGAAAAATTTATTCAAATATCGCCTTCGAGTCCCCCCCCCCCCCCGTACTTCGATGGCTCGGTGCGCGATGATGTTCACCAACCCGCGCTCCCTCTCGCAACATACAACGTACACAATAACAAAAAAAAAAAGGAGAAAAAATTAAAACATCTCGGCGACGCATTTAAGTCACCAACAACAAAGTAAATTACGCGTAACGCGTTTCATTCAGCTACATCGCTTACGAGGGTTTTATATTTTGCACTCTTTCTGTGCGTTCCTTTTTTTCTGCTTGTTCTTTTTGCGGCTGATGGTCCCTCTTGTTTCTTTTTCTGAGAGCCGAGTGCAAATAATTTACCTTGAAGTAATATACGGAAAAAACATTTCAAGAAAAAGAGGTTCGTTCATTAAGGGCATTGTGTAAATTTTCAAATTTTAAAGCTTTGAATTTCATGGATAGACTGAATTGTCACAACAAACAGATAGGTACGTATTTTAAAATCTCGGATTGAAGAGCTTAAAGATTTTATTCATCGTGTGTTTTACATTTACAAATATAAAAGATCTTTTAGACAAATCTTAGATTGAACAAATGTCATAAATATATAAAATTTCGGATATGGATTGCAATTAAATATATACTTAGCAAACAAAAAGATCTTTTATGAAAGTAAAACGTTCTCAGTCTGGCCAAGGAAACCGTTTTATTTCTTAAGCAAGTTAAGGGTCTTTCAATAAATATGTCATATCGTTAAATGTAAATCAACCTAGGCATTTTTATTTTTAATTAACAGATTATATCACTCAAATGTCCTCAACAATTTCGTCCGGAACAATGTATATAAAATACCTAATTTTCAACTACATCGGCACACAAACTGGGCTCAATTTCTCAACAAATGTCCTTCAGTTCGATAATAGATTTTGGCGTTTTTATGTAAAGGAATGATAGCACAGTTCCATAAAAAACCCAAAGGTGTCAAGGCATAAGATCTTGGCGGCCAGTTGATATGGGCATTTAATAAAATAATAAATCTAGTGAATTTTTCTGTCGATAAATTGATTGCTAAATGCGCTGTGTGTTTATTGGGGTCGTTCTGCTAAAAGCACATGCCAGCAAAGTCCATAGCTTCCAACTCAGGTCACAAAAAAATTGCTTATTATCAGGACAGTAATTACAATGGGACCCGATGATGTCGCTAACAGAAAATTCACTTCAAACTGTATCTTTTCCTGCATATATCGAAAGCTCTTGAATCTCTCATAGATTTTGTTCGCCGCAAATTATTTATTAACGAACCATTATAAAAGTTGTTCAACTTTTGTTCCATTTACATTCGCAGTTCTTGTGTTAAGTTAAATATTATATGGATGCAGCTCAAACTTTTCCTCAAAATTCTCCATGCCGATACCTAAGAAATACTAACTCCTTGTGATCGGCGATAGACTTTGAATCACATTTTCACGCGTTGCTGCAGCATTCTTAGCCGAACGGACGTTTCGACTTGTTGGAAGCCGTTAAAAAAAAATAAAATTTTTGCACAAAATGTCGAATTGTTCAATCACTACGATGATTATGTTGACCATAAAATTCTCACAACAAACGGAATGTTTTGCGAACGATCATTTTTATAATAAATTTGAATAATTTGGACTCGTTGCTGAATCGTATAGCGCTTCATTTTCTATTTATCAACACTTATTGATTACAAATATCAAAATTCAACGCCAAAACATTTTACGATATGGACCCTATTAGTTGTCAAAAATAGACATCGCTATGGAAAAACCCTATATTTATTTATCTATTTGGTCTCATTCTAACTATAAATACTTACTCCAATGCGCACTCAAGTTTCTTTACACCTTCAAAGTTCCTCAAGAAAGGTATTAATTTCAGATACTATTTCGTTGTTTAAGCAAAATTTCTATCGAGCCAGCAAAGTCCCTCAAGAAAGGTATCGATTTCAGATATTATTTCATTGCTTAAACCAAATTTTTGTAGCGCCAGCAATTTTGTCAAAGAGGAAAAAAGAATTCATATCTAACATTTTTGCTGGTGGAACCAGTAATCAATAGTATCTTGGTATCAAGATAATTGATACAATTTATTTAATAACCATTATCTTCACATCGCCGATGAAACTGTTTTTGCCCTCTTCGGAGCACTTGAAACGTTGTCTCAACGGTTTTATATCGGGTTTGTATTGCTGCATCCAGATCTTACCAAAAGTACGCAAAAGTACGCAAAAATTCAGTAAATGCTCGGTAAAATGTATCCTCCATTCATCTAATCATTTATCTTTGTACTGCCGACTAGTTTTGGTAACTTACTATAACGGTTATTTAGAACTTTTTAATGGTATCATCAATTCAAAACGAATTTGATTTTCCAAGAAATCTTGGTTGATCGACGTAGAATCACTTTAAATTCAAATACCTGCTTCTTTCAGTTGTTGTTAAAACTTTTAAAACAAAATTTTGAAGTATACGGTGACAAATTTTAGCTTCAGGTAATAAATTATGTTTGATGCTTCTTGATATTAACTTCAAAAAACGACAAATCATTTATTTTCTAACATATTTAGAATACAGGATTCAACTTAAACAAATACAACCTCGGCAATAAACATATCCTTTACTTTTCATTTGTGTTAAAAACTATTTTATTAAGATTTAATTCTCTTACTGAAGTATTTGCAGTAAATATTGTCGAATTTTTCTAATTCTCATTATTTACAACACTTGGCGATGATTTTATGCATCTTGTAAATGGAAGTCGTTTATTTGGAGACGCTTTTTTTGCTTTCGAAAACATAATTTTATCACTTGTAATACTATAGGTAGTATATAATTATGTTGGATTTTTAGAGAACGTGAGGGTGGTATATTTTGCCACATATTTCTATAAGAAATATCTATAGGTCAATACATATTTCGTCAACTGCATTTTGTAATGTAACCTCTATAAAAATTAGATTTTTAGTAGACCTTGAAATTAGTGTCCAATTCTTTTATATTTGATTATATATGAAAGAATTGGGCAGTAATTACAAATTATAAACAACATTTGAAGTAATTGCGTACATTTAATACACTTAGAAATAAATGCACAATGTACCTTTTAGTAAAATAACAGCAAGAATCCGTTCGAACTTTCCCGGAATCATGGGAACGTGCGGGGGCACATCATCCAAAGGAAATATTTAAACTGCAAAACTTGAATGTCCTCGAGGAAGGATAATACATTACAATTCTCAACAATCCGAAGATGTTTGAATTTAATAGCGGCATACATCATGCGCACAAAGTTCACCTAACAAACTGTGTAAGTTTCATGAAAGGGGTCGTGCCGTCGTGGAAGGTGGCGGGTCGAAATGGGCAACCCGTAGAGAGCGTATATGAAACAGAATGGATGTTGTGGCGACCGCAGACCTCTCGGGACGGCCCGAAGAATCCAGCACGGCCCAAGAATTCCTCCTGAAGCTATATTACTTACTCCGTCCTGACAATAAACTTCCTATTCCTTAATAACGCAGTGTCGTATTATGGTATATTCCTTCGGGGCTATTAGATTGGTTTCGTTATAGTTAAAATGTGTAATATGATAGTAATCGAATATTTTCAATTCGGTTAATAGATTAAGATACAAGAACGCTTTTATACTAGACAATACGCCGCGCCGCGTAAAATAGTGCCCATACTGACACTTCCTTAACTAATAAATCGTTCGACGAAGGTGTGCTTTCTATTATCTTAAAAATTGACTTAGGGTGTCTAAAATTTGTTAGAACAATGATGATCTAGAATACAGAGTCGATGTGCTACAGTAACAAACTAAATCCGTGGATATTTTTGAAGGTCTTGTAAAAAGAAATTCTCAACTGTATTTAAATTTCGGCCAATTAGCATTATTGTACATTCAGGTTTACTCCTTTCTCCAAGAATTACATATTTCGTACTATCCAAACACTTCGATTTAAATATAATTACAGCTACACAAGATCACTGAAGGTTGATAGATAACTCCTTGCCACATTAATTTTAGTAATCTGTATACGTGTTTCGACAACTAATTTGTCATCATCAGCAGATAATTAAAAAGTGTCGCACCTGGTAAACTACGGTGAAAAATACCGTACGAAACCAAACTCCGTGTACATTTTGGTTCTCAACGGTACGGATCGCGTTCGGAGTTTGTTTTCGTACGGGTATTTTTCGCCGTAGTTTACCAGGTGCAACACTTTTTAATTATCTGCTGATGATGACAACTTAGTTGTCGAAATACGTATACAGATTACTAAAATTAATGTGGCAAGGAGTTATATATCAACCTTCAGTGATCAAGTTATCAACCACAGGCTCCATCAAAATTACCTACAGCTGCACAACATAAATGCTTCATGCCCTTACTCTTCATATGCTCATTGACCCCAAGCGTCTGGGAAATTAATAGAGTAACGTCTGATTACAAGAATATCGATCGTTCAGATATTCGGGTATTTAGGTATCCTCAACTATCAATCAATTTTACAGAAAGTGTCTGAACTACTATCAAAATAAATCTTTAACAAAGTCGATCAAAATGATTTCATGCATATTTTACATCAAGCCACGTTTTCATCAGCACCCTTTAAAGTTTCTTTAAAATATATAATACAAAAATGAAATTCCTAATCTATGTAACTAAATTGGAGTGTAGCTGATTCTATAAAAGTTGGCTAGAAGTAACCCCACCCATCACACTGTAGTTCTTAAAGCTGAAAATATATTTCAACAACTAAGTTGCCGTCATAAGCGGTAAACAAGTAATAACATTTGGAGCATTAGCATACACTTTACATAAGTAAAAGTATTAATATATTAGTCCTATAGTGATATACCTACCTTAGCTGTGGAAAATTTGCTCTAGGATTTCAAGTGTTACAAATTTTTCTATTGCTATAATGATGACAACATAGTTATTTTCTTCTTAGTAATAGTAAAATTGGTCGGAAACTAATTTTCATTACTTAAAAAAAGCCCCATTGCGTGAAGACATCGCTGTGTATTGTATTTTCAGTTATCATTAGCTTATAGTTATTATTTTTGTGGCAAATACCAATATATAACACACACAACATATTTTCTTTCATTTATGAGTTTCATATAACATTTACTATCTTCTAATTTATACATACACTTTAAAAAAATAAATACATCTACTGTATATGTACATAAGTAATACATATGTATATCTAGTGCCATAACTTAGGTGGCACAAGAACTCTTACTCCGTAATGATCGACGAACACGAATTGTTCTTGATCGCAAGTGGTATGAGAATATTCGAAGAACACGGCCATGGCTATAGCTATAACAGCCAAAACTTGAAACATCACTATCCACGCCAAAAACAGATACCAATTTGTAATTTTCAACATCGTGCAAAATTCAAATTAAATTAAATCTTCGAGTTTATTGTGTGACATAAACTTATGCAAAAACTTCATAACAGAATGTGACAGACGACAGCTATTATAACCATGAACGTCAATTTAGATGTTACTCAGCTACAAGTATTTTTGGAAAACGTCGTGTTTCGGCTTCAGAGATTTATTGGTACGAAAATCTAAATAATTTCTTTTTATTAAATATTTTCCTTATTAAATTTATTTGATCTTAATTTTACAAGTATTTACCTCATGTAATATTTAATTGCACCAAACAATTTGACTGGAAGTGAGGTCAAAATGAAATACTTGATTTAGTATATTTTTATGATTTTTCAATATATGTCGCGTAAACTTCATTGCCCTTGCACTAACAATGTTGAAGTGCCATTATGCCATTTTTGTGATCTTATTCTAGCTCCTCTAAATACTGCTTGGTCGCTGCAATAACTTCTTCATTCGACCAAAACTTTTTTCCAACTAGGAAAAGACCTTTTTTGGGGAATAAATGGAAGTCACTTGAGGCTAGATCTGAAATAACAACATGAAACTTCAATTAATCCAATTTTTCGCAAATAACTTGACTGATCTGTAAAGACACATTGTCATTATTAAAGAAACTTTGTCGTAGGCTAATCCAGGTCGTTTTCTCGAAATCGTTTTCTTCTACTTGTCTAACAAAGCAACGAAATAATATATTCAATATTATAATTAACAGTTTGGCCCTTCCTAAGAAAATATGAAAATTATCCTTTTTGTAGCCCAAATAACCGTAGCCATTACCTTACCCACCGTTGAAAATATCTTGTCTTTCTTTGAGGGAAAAGCTACTACTTGCTGACAGTCTAGACACAACAAATTCTACTTATAAAATATGATGTACGCGTTCAGTCGATATGCTCATGATGCTATCTCCTCGATATCAATTCTTCGGTCGTTAAAAACAATATTACCGTAAAAAAGACGGCAGGCACCGTAAAAAAGATGGAAGAATACAGTAATAAATCCGAAAGATGGCGCTACTAGTCGAGTCTTACTTGCCACCGAAATGTTCTTCGTAATTATCTTCCTACTTTTGGATCGAATTTTTGATAAAATGGAATATTAATGTAATTTATTATTTGTATTTATGCCCAATTTGTCCGTCCTTCTATTATTGACACTAATTACTGAAAATCTTCTTAATTGTTATGTGCAATTTGGCCATTAATTTCTATTTTTATTGCTAGCCTTATTTCTTCTTACGAAGAAATCATTCACGAACGTATGAATATTCCAAAATTGAAAATGATATCACTCCTTGATATCCGTTATATAGCTTCTTCATTTTATCAATCTTTTATGTCATTCCAAAATATAATCCCACAGTATGTCTTTGGCGAAAATATTGTTTTCTGAATATCATTCCATTAATTACTTAATTATAAATTTTGTTACGTCGAAAGTCAAAATTAATTCAGAAACATGTTCTAATGTTCTATTTCTGGAATGTCCTCTTTTCTCGAAGTTCCCATTAAAAGCATATAAACTCGTTGTTATGGAATTTTGTATTTTTGTCGTTCGTACAAGTCTAAGACAATGTTTGTTGTCTTGGCTAAGTATAATTAATGCTAGTAAATTATTCGCGTTATTTAAAGGCTAATATCTCCTGTGTTTTGCGAATCTGGAAATTTATAAATACATAGTTGACGAAGAAGTTTGGCATATTTATATACATCTTCATTCGACGATATATTAGGCGCGCAACTAAGTTCTCGCTGTTTTTCAAGAGATGGCTCCAGCAGTAAGTACTGGTCGATTGTGACATAACTAAAACGTCATGAACCAACTTAGACATATGGTAAACAAACCGCTTTGACACACTAGTGATTTTGTTTTTGCGTCATATACTTTTGGTTGTGTGAAAATGTCTGATTTTGTACCAAATAGTCTTCATTTGCGGGAAGTGTTGCTTTTCTTCTTTCATTCGAAGAAAACGGCGGCTGAAGCGCATTGAGAACTCCAAAAAGTTCGCTTCAAAGACGGTGATTTCGATGTTGACGACTGTTCGCGTGAAGGAACACCAAAAACCTTCGAAGACGTTGAATTGGAGGCATTGCTCGATGAGGATCCGTGCCAAACGCAAAAAGAGCTCGCTTCAGCATTAGGAGTTACCCGCCAAGCCATTTCCCAGCGATTGCATGTGTTGGGAATGATTCGAAAACAAGTTGGGTTCCTTATGATTTGAATCCAAGAGACGTTGAGCGTCGTTTTTTCGCCTGTGAACAACTGCTCCAACGGCAAAAAAGGAAGAACGAAACGCTCAAATGGGAGGTCCTACCCCACCCGCCATATTCCCCAGATATTGCGCCGTCCGATTATTGCTTTTTCCGTTCGATGGCACATGGTCTGGCTAATCAGCAGTTCCGCTTATATGAAGACATCTTAAAATCGCTTGATTCGTGGATAGCCTCAAAAGACGAACACTTCTACCGTGACGGTATTCGAGCTCTGCCAGAAAGATGGGAAAAGTTGTCGCTAGCGATGGGCAATATTTTGAATGATTCATTTGTAAACACTTTTTCACAATAAACTTGCATTTTCATCAAAAAAAAAACAGCGAGAACTTAGTTACACACCTAATATTTATATGTTATTACCTGCAGAATGGATTTTAAGGTATGTTATACCTATATTAAGATAAATAATAAGGTGGTACAAAATTATTATCTTTTTGAAGCAAGGATCGAATTTATTTTTGGTATTGTGAAGCATACAAATTAAATTAAAAATCAATGTATAATTTTTACATTTCTGATGAACTGTGTCCGCATTAAACCATAGGCTGAGGGCTTATCAGAATATGAACTGATTCTTAAATCACAAATTACCTGTGTAAGGTACTACATGGATTCGTTATTTCACCACATCTCCACGAGAGAAAAGAATTATTATTACCAGTGTTCAAAGCGAAAACAATTATCAATGTTTAGAAGCAAAGGTTCATAGTTTTTCTTAAATTGCGTTGTTCGATTTAGTTAGTCGTTGAATATATCCATCTAAACATCGCTATTTCTTTTAATTACCTTCTAAAATATCTTCAATTTTTTGAGCATAATTCTCCTGTAGTTTTTGCAAAAATTTTTATACAAATTTTGTTCAAGACTATGACTAAATGGATAATAAAAAAGGTAAAAACACCTTACTACATTAATATTTGCTACCTAAGTATGTACTTCCACGACTAAGTTGCCACTTTTAATAGAAATTAAACAAAATGTTGAATATAGACCCACAATAAAGCTACGAGGACAAAACAGGCGAAACACTGCTCGATTTCCACATAAATACTGCACACTGAGTGTTTAATATGGACATTAAATATAGTATTTCGTGTTTTTTTTTCTACTTTACCGCAAGGCCATATTCAACCGTTCAACCGTTTATTTTTTAATGAAAATGACTACTTAGTTCTTAAAATACATACATACCTTGGATGTAAATATTATTGTCGTAAAGGCTCTTTTCCTTTTTAAGTATTTTTATATTCTTCAAATATATATTTCTGTTTTATACTAATACACCTGATGTTTTTTCTTCTTTTAAAAAACCTTGCCAACAATTCCATTATGGAATAGTAGGAGACAGAACAGTTATTGATCACATATTATGTAATTAATTTACTTAATTACTTCCAATATTTAATTTGGTATTTGATCTTTAAAAAATGCTATTAGTCCCGTCTGTTTTATCTCTTTATTTTCGCTCTTCCATCTGATTATCCATTACCAACACTTTAGTTCTCTTTTATTTCTTTTCTTTCAATTCATTTCTAATTCCTTGTGCTATATTTCTAGGTCTTCTTTCAAATGCTCCCTTTGTTTTATTATTTTCTTAAATTCCAAAACCTTCCTGCATCACTTCTTATACGTCCTCTCTAATAGAAGCATATTATTTGTGTACTTTTTAAAACGATAGCTATTATCAGAGCTTTAGAATATTCTATATTTGACTTAGATTTAAAACGTAAATAGTACAATTGAATAATACAAAAACACAGATCTGCTTAACTCGCACACATTTAGCTTTTCATGTATGATAGTTGTTTTCAAACATCTGTGAAAGTAACTACTAAATATATGAACAACGAAAATACTTTTACAACAGTCTAATATATGTAATGCGCAAATGAAATATATTCACGATATATTATACAGTTCAAAGGTTCCGACAGACATAATGCTTTAGCAAATCTCGCGGGTAGATTTATGGTGGAGCTAGAAACGAAACTAAATCAACTTTGTTATGCGGAACTAAACATACACCGGAAATAAGTAACGTGTCCTAGTGTACAGTATATCTGTATAGTTGGCGAACGTGCTTCGACTCCTGTAGAGTAAAAGATCCTCCACCGCCTCTGCCACCTCCGTCCCCAAATAGCACCCTCTGTATCTTATATTCTCTTGTTGCAAAACGAGCACTTTGAAAATACATAAAGATGAAACAGTGCGATATATACGTATGTGTGTGTCATGGGTGTAAGAGAAACTGAGTCAGTCCACTGCCGTTGGTTGTCTTATCATTCCATTTGTCTTGTTTCCTAGGCAAGGGCAAGGAGTTTCGCTCTGACTTCCTGCTGTGTTTCTTGTCGTTGTTTGCAAGTAGGACCCCGGAATGTAATGGTTTTGCTCATGGTCTCAATTGGCTACCGTTATGCCGTTTATATTCCGACGGGTCCGATCCGAACTTTATTTTCATCATGCATGTAGATATATAGATACAATGTACATATATTTATGCCATTATTTGATAATAGTAGTATCTTTACGTCTTATTATAAAGTTCTGGATATGGTTCTAATAAGTTCTACTATATTCTTACGAAAAAATACCCACTGATGATCTATTTAGAATACATGTATTTTTCTTCTATTATTTCGTTTGTAGATATCCACATTTTTACAATTTCAATTAATGAAAGAGAAGAAAACGACATAGAAATATTGGAAGTAATACAAGAATAAGGCGATGAAAGTCAAATATTAGAGGTTGATTAGGAAAAAATTGAAAACTTTATACATTAATCTTTTCTAGTTTGTTCTTAATTAAATTTATAGGTTATCTTTACTTACATATAGTCGAACATTTACATACTATATGCATTACAAACTTTAAAGTTCTAAAATAACTACCTGTATAATTACTTCTTACAATCGTTTAAAATTATAGAGTTTATAAACACATTTGCTAACTTCAAAGGTGTCCAAAACTTTTAGTCATTTCCACAAGAACGTATACATTCAAATCATTGACAGTTATTATAATGGGTGTTTCAAAATTAACGCAAGATTCGAATTTGTCGCCATTTGTGAGGTAAAGTGTTGGCAACCCTAAAAAAAACAATTCGACAGCTGACAGTTAGGGTTAGTAAAAATGGAGCGTTACACGATAGAACAACGTGTCTTCATTATCGAACAATATTTCAAAAATAATGAAAGCTTGGCGGCCGCAGTTCGAAAATTTCATACAAAATATGGCAGGAATAGTGTTTTAACTTCGTCAACTGTGAAGAGATTAATTGAAAAATTCAGCGAGACTGGATCCGTTGGAGACGCCAAACATACTGGTCGTCCAAAAAAAAAGCCGTTCAAATGTCAATATCGAAGCAGTGCGTGAGAGTGTCTGTGACAATCCAGGAACCTCAATTCGACGTCGTGGACAAGAATTGCAAATTTCAAGAAGCTCTCTACAGCGTATACTCACTAAAGATCTGTGTCTTCATGCTTACAAAATTCAATTAACACAATTACTGAAGTCTAATGACCATGCGCAGCGAAGAGAGTTCATTGAATAGATTAATTAACATCAACAAATGGATACTGTTTTTTCGAGCAAAATCATCCTAAGCAATGAAGTACATTTTCACCCCGATGGCTTTGTTAATCGCCAAAATTGCCGCTTTTGAAGTTCTGAGAACTCACACGTGATTGTCGAAAAACAAATGCATCCACAACGTGTCACTGTTTGGTGTGGATTTTGGGCTGGAGGCATAATTGGACCATACTTTTTTGAAAATGAGGCTGCTCAAGCAGTGACTGTTACTGGTGCTCGATATCGCGACATGATAACACGGTTCTTTCTACCGAAATTGGATGATATTGATGTGGCCAAGATGTGGTTTCAACAAGACGGTGCCACATGCCATACAGCCCCTTGAAACAATTCAATTACTGCATGAGACATTTCCAGGTCGTGTACTCTCTCATTTCGGTCATCAGAATTGGCCCCCTAGATCGTGTGATTTAACACCATTACATTTCTATTTATGGGGTTATTAGAAACCACAAGTCTATGTCAACAAGCCCACGACCACCCGTGCATTAAAGGAGGAGATTCAACGCTGCATCAACGAAATTCAGCCACATTTATATATAATGGTCATGGAAAATTTCGACAAACGAGTGCGTATGTGCATGCAAAGTCGTGAAAGCCATTTTCCCAATGTGTTATTTCATAAATAACCCTATCCTATGTACTTTATGATTCAATAAAAAAAACAATCAAAAGACTAAAAACTGTGTTTTCTATTTAATTCAAATCTTGCGTTAATTTTAGGAAACCTTTATATGGGTGGAGGGAGGGTAATCTATTTACATGTTCCATTTCTTTTACAATATAAATTTAGTCTATTTAACATAATATGTGGAAGTAGAAACAAAATAATGACATAATAGTACTAGTAATAGCGAAACTCCAGGTGGGGTAAATACATAAAAAAAGTAACATTACATCGATAGATCAAATAAAACTATACAAAATAAACGCATACAATTCTAAATGGTGTACCGATGGAGGAGCTTTCAAAAGTATATCTTGATATATCATGATTCCAATTGCAGAATTGCGAACTTTACACCAGTCAGTAACTCCGGTGCATCAATTATCCCAGCGATTTATTGCATCGTTGTTCTGCCAAGGATTCAAAGCTATATCGACTTAAAAGTTCCCTATAGTCAATGTTGGATAAAAGCTATTTTCCTTGTTGGATAAATATTTTAGGAATTTTTTTTTGTATTTGCTCCTCGTCGTTATTTTGAATTTCATAGAGAATAGAGTACCTTACCATGACTGCATACTCACACAATTACTACGTACTAGGGCTGAAATAAAGAAGATTAATTCCACAGGTTGGTGAAGTTTTTAATAAATTCGTATAATAAATCCAAGGGTCTTATATGCAATAGAAGCTACAGCAGATACGTTCTCAGAAAAGGATAACTTGGCGTCAAAAATAACATCCAAGACTCTTATCGAAACCCTAGGTGCAACAGACACATTGGCTATGTAAAAACCGACTTATTTCTATCTAATTTATCTTCATAAGAAAAAAAAATATTCGTCAATGATTAGCCAGAGATTATTGTTGGTGCGCCAAATAGAAATAAAGCTCGAAGCATTCTGCAGAAGTCTAACGTCGTCAGAGGAAGTTATTCCATGAAAAATTTTAAAATCGTCGGCATAAGTCACTACCGAGCATTCAATTGTGATGATGAAATAAATCACTTATGAAGATAACAAATACAAATAAGAGAGGTCCGAGGTTTGTCTCTTGGGGTATGCCAGATGTTGAAACATAATAGTCTAATTTGAATCCGTTGTAATAAACATAATTACACCGATAGTTTAAGTATGTACTAGAAAAGCTTATCTATGCATTATCGGAACCAAAGGAGTCTAACTTATGAAGCATAATTTAATGATCTATACTCTCAAATGCTTTTGAAAAATCTATATATATATATATTGCATCCAACAGTTCTCCCTTACCCAACGCTTCAGTTATAGCTTGAGAAACCGTATAAAAGTTAATAACTGTAGATTATCGTGCCATAAATTCATATTGATGTGATATAAATGATTTGGTGGCAAATCCTATGTGCTTGTAGATTAGTCATTCAAAACCTTAATAATAAGTTTCGCAATAGGGCGGTAGTTATTAATGTCATTAGTATTTTCTTTCTAAGAAAAGGACAAATTTTTGCAATTTTGCAGGCGTCAGGGAAACACACATGTGCAAAGAAAGGTTAAATGTATAATGTAATGGTCTTGCGAAAGCAGAAACGCAATCTTTAATGTGAAACCTTTATTATCATTACCAACAGTAGCCTTATTCCTAAGTTCTTTTGTATTTTCAAAAATTTCATCAATGGAACAGCACGGAACGCTCACTCATGGATGATTAAGTAAGGAATTAGACAAATCGGAAGGGCTAAATACTCTCAAAGAACGAGGATCCGTGGCCAACAGCGGATATATCAGACTTTATTAATTTGTGGAGTCTCTGAAACTCTTACTTGTAATAAGTCCTAACAATGAATTTATATCTTTTATAATAATGTCGCTTGATCTTCGATTTGCTTTTTATAATAATTGAAAACCAAGGAGGACAATTTGAAATCACATCCGTTGAAAACGTAGGCACAGAGATATCCAGTACCGACTAGCTTCTCGTAAAATCTATATACAGCTTCATTTACTATAAACATATAGGAATGACCAACCTACTAACAGAAGACGAGAATAAAATAATCGACTCGATGGAAATTGTAGCGTATATTATTGTTACTGAAAAAGAATAAAGGCCTCGATGGTAAAATATACAAAGAATTAATAATCAAGGCCGGGCGATATATATATCCTCTGAAACGAGTGGGAGCAGGTCACGTTAAACACTAAACACATTATCTTAAATCAATAATCGACCGTTAGAATTTAAAACTTTATAATATTGCTTAAGGCCAAGAGGGATTGAAAAAGAAGTAAAGGCATCCATTCTTGCGTCTGTACTGCAAGAATCAACAAAATTTGTTAAAGTCAGCTATAAGAAGCATCTGCTTATTCAAAATAGATAATTCAAGCAGATCTAGTAATACTTAAAACAAGTGCAAACGCAGATCAAGTGTAATATAAACGACGATGATATATGTACGTTTGAAGAGAATTCGAAGTAAGTTTTAAATTAATATATCAACCAGAGAAACCTGATTTTTAAAAGAAGATACATTTAGAAAAATACAAGGAAATATATTTGGTACAACATCGAATACCCTACCTCCCCGAACACAACCAGTGACATAAGAATCATGATCGCAATTATAAATATTATAATGCGCTGAACGGAGTTCGTTGTTTACAAAATAGTCAGAGAGCCATGTCTCAGTGAGGAGAATATCTTGTAATGAAGAATAACTTGATCGTTTGTTTTCGTACGTAATCCCCAAACATTTTGATAGTACAAAGGGTACTAGAAAATTTTTGCAACATATCTTTGTTTATTTAATTTTTTCAAAGTAATTTCCTCTACACTCAATACACCTCTCCACCCTTCGAAACCAATCTTTAAACCAGTTCTGCCAAGTTTCACTAGGGAGTAAGGCACACTCGTTGTCCCAAACCCGCAGAAGGTCCTCATCACTGGTAAACCACCTCCCTTTTAGCTTCATTTTCACATGCGTGAACAGTACAAAGTCGTAGGGAGCAAGATGTGGACTGTAGGGAGAGCGCTCGCGAAGTTTCAATACTGTCGTAGTTAAATATTCGGTGCAGGCTTTGACGCGGTGAGCTGGAGCATTATCGTGATGGAGAATCAGGTGTCCATTCTTGACTTTGGCTGCAGGTTCTTCATAGATCCAATGACTTTAGGCAGGCACTGTTCAGTATACCACTTAGCTGTGACTGTCTTCTGTGTGTCCAAAACGACGCGTTCCACAATTCCACTCGTTTTGAAAAATACAGCTATCATTTTCTTCTTTATAGATCGGGATTTTCTGACAACTACGGGTGTATCCTCATCATCAAAGACCCAAACTTAGTTTTGAGCTTCGATGTCGTTAATATACCGAGATTGTCCCTTATTAAACTTTTTTAGCATCTCCCGGCACCAAGTCACACGTTGTGTCATCTGCTCTTCAGTCAGTCGATGCGGCACCCAGAGAGAACAAAGTTTCTTCACGTGCAAATGATCATGCAGAATCGAACGAACTGCTGATGCATTTAGACCTGAAGTACCCTCTATCTGTTGGTAGGTCACTCGCCTGTCCTCGCCAAGCATTTTTCTCACAGTAGTAACGTTTTCCTCCGTGACCGACGTTCGTGGCCTTCCCGTCATCTCAGCATCCTCCACGGTTAAATTTCCCCTTTGCAATTCTCTATACCACCTGAATATCGTTGTGCGATGTGGACAAATATCGCCTAGTGCAAGAGTCATTTCTTCGAAGCCCTGGTCTATGTTAAAACCACGCACGAAATTATAACGCAAAACAGCCCTTATCTCATTTCGTGACCACGATGTCATCGCAAGTACACTCTCACTACTAATGAATAACTGAGCTCATCGACATGGCGCGGCGGCTACTATGCACGTATGAACATGTCTCAACACGCAGCAACAAGCAGCTTCCTACGATTCATTGTTGCGTCATATTGCAAAATTTTCCTAGTACACTTTGTATACCTTGCTGAGTGGCTTTGTGCACTATATACAATAATGAGTTAAGATATTTTTCCACAAATACACTGAAAATAAAAAATGATGTTATATAGTCCTTTTCTTATAATCGGGTATACTGATTTGATTCGTTCAATTTCCTCTTAAAGTAGAATTTATGAATTAGGGGAATCTCAAAAGATTTTGATTTGGAGAGCTTGCCTCGCCAAATGTACATATATAAATTTCGAGCTGTTTAGAATTTCTTCTTAGGACATTTCAAATTACGGAATCAAAATAGTATGTAAAAAAATTTTGGAGGTTCTGCCACAGAGAATTTCGACTTATGGGACCCTTTGTGTTATGGATGTTTATTTGTCTGTACTTTTTTCACAAGAAGTTGGCAGTATCAAGAAATTATTAAAGAAACAAAATTCACGAGAAGTAATAACAGCATACTAATTATCACCGATTTGTCGCATTAATTTCCGCGAATGTTACGAACCAAGGAATCTTCATTATGTTTGCGGAACGCGGAGTTATTTTTGTATCTGTGTCTCCGCCTAGTTAGTTGTCTTGATTCATTCCTGAACATTTTAAAACGTCGCCACAACTTAATCCTGCGGCTTCTACGTGTAAAATTTACTGTGACAATAACCGTTAAAAAGACACCTCAGATAAATTGAGCGAGTGTTTTTGTAACTAAGGCGAATTTATGCGTGAAAATGAATTATTACCGTGTAACGTTCAGTTGCGGGATTTGTAAGTTTAATGCTTCAACATTAATCCGTATGGTCTAGGAATTTTTTGTTTTAACATTTATCTGCTCTATTATATGAAAAAGTTGGGAACGGAGGGCTGATATATGCGAAATAGTAATTGGTATTTTGGATTATTTTCGTCTTAAACAGTTAAGGTAGTTGTAAATATTGTAATACAGATACGACTTGCAATTTTAAATCAGAAGCCAACTTGGCACCGAATTTGTTTAAACAATAACTACACATAAAACGTTATTTAAATATATTGGCGACAAAACAAAAATACTCCCGTAACAACGCATGAGTATCTAGTTATCGACTCAAAAACATATTACATTCAAAAAATAAACAAAAACAAAATGAAAAAATCAAGTAAATTTAGCATGAAGGCTACATAAATGTAAATTGTTGATTGGCGACGGAGGTATTTGAAAGTTCATTTCGAAAAAGAGGATCTAAGTAAAGGTGTGAGAAATTTTTATTGTTGTATTACTATATTGCTTCACCATACAATGGCTTTATCAGATGCATATACGAGCGTGGTCCCAAAAGTACCCGACCCAACAAAGAAAATACAAAAATTTTGGAATGAAATATATTTACTTTTCAACATAATCTCCTTTCAGCTCTATACACTTTTCCCAGCGATGTTCAATAAGTTTCATACCCTTTTTATAATAAAAACTGTCTTGCTCCTCAAAATAGCCATTAACTGCCGACATCACTTCTTCATCGTTGGAAAATCTTCGACCACTGACCCATTTTTTCAAGTTTGGGAACAGAAAATAATCCGAGAGGACTAAATCTGGTGAATACGGTGCATGAGGCAGCAATTCAAACTTTAATTCATTAATTTTGGCCATTGCAATAACGGGTTTGTGAGCTGGTGCATTGTCTTGATGAAACACTTTCTTAGCCAAATGCGGCCGTTTTTGCTTGATTTCTTCGCTCGAACGTTGTAATAAGTTCGCATAAGTTGATAGCTTTTCCTTTTTCAAGATAGTCAATGAAAATTATTCCACGTGCATCCCAAAAAACCGATGCCATGACCTTGCCTGCAGATGAAACGGCTTTCGCCTTCTTTGGAGCCGGTTCTCCCTTTTGAGTCCATTCTTTTGATTGTTTTTTTGTCTCGGGTGTGAAGTGATGAACCCATGTTTTATCCATGGTTATGAAACGGTGCAAAAATTCTGCTTTGTCGCTGTAAAACTTCCCTAAACACTCAATTGAAACATCTTTACGACACTGTTTTTGCTCAAGTGTGATCAAACGCGGCCCTCGTCTTACACACAGCTTTCTCATATTTAAATTTTCGGATAATATGCGAAGCACCGCACTTTTTGAAATGCATACTATGTCTACTAGCTCACGCACTTTCAGTCGACGACCCAATATTTTACTGTTGTAAACGAAGTAGCAGACTCACCAAGAGTAGAATCCAGTCCAGCTTTTATATCAGTTGGGCTAAGGCCTTTCAAATAAAAGTATTGTATGACGTAACGATGACCAATTATCTCCATTTTTATAAATTCACTGAAAACGTTTACTATTGATGGCTGCCAAACTTGAAACATACGCTTCATAGATTGTGTACCTTCTACTACAGTGATATTTTCAACAACTGCCGCCATCTCTAGGTCAGACTGGGTACTTATTGGCCCACCCTCGAATACTAAAATACAAGTAAATCTTTTAGTATAACCTAGTGACATTAGTTCCCTTCTGTTTGAAGTCACAAAGTGATAGCAATATGGAAAGACACTCGAAAGATTTTTTTTTAAAAATACATAGAAAAACTTTGAAATTCGCATTTTCAAATTTACATCATTAAGTAGATCCGAAGGATTATCTGCTTATGGCACAATCTATCATAGTTTTGCGCATATCTGGATGCGAAAAAGTTTCTTTTAAGATACAAATATCTCGGCAAAATAAACTAAATCCTCTCTACTCCAAAATAAAATTTAAAAATAATGCTTTCTATATATCATGCAGTTGCGAAAGAAAAACTAAAACGATCTCGTATCGGTCACACAGTGTAGAGGGAAGAAGGAGCATGTACCGATGGCATGCTGCGAAAGGAGTTTTGCATGTATCTAACATGGATGGAATTCGAAGTTAGAGTTGAGGGTCAACCGCATAAACTTTCAAAGCTGCCAGGCTAGCCAGCACTTGCAAGACGAGGCATTTCGGGCGTTCTATTTCATAGTTCGACTCTATGTGTGTATATATGTAAAGTTCCCCCGAACTCAGCATCTTATAAGTTTAGCTTGAAGCAATTGCGATCAACTATGCTGAGCGTTTTATTAGTGTCGTCCGTATCTTAGACATTCTGCTCTAATAATGTTAACTAACTAAGGATAATATAGGAACAATAGTGTATATATTCTAATATTATTTAAACATTCTCTAATAGTTTCTTATTATATGTACTTCCAATCACGGTATTGTTACTGTTTACTAAGTTTAATAATTTTTGTTTCTGTTTACTTTCTTGAAGGAAGTACTGAAACAAAATCTTAGATATATGATATTAATTGTATTTTTAGAGCTCATACTAGAAAGTGGGTCTACGAGTATGTATCAGAATTTATAAATAAACTTTAATCAAGAATCAATAGTTTGTATATAAATATATGCATATGTCGGATGACTTTTTCAACTACATCAACAATGTTAAAAAGAATCATTCTATTATTAATAACACCCTATCAACTACATATGTTTCACCGATATCACGGATCGTCAGGTTGATTTGTGTTATTAATGAACGATTCTTTCTGAGTGTATTATCATATCTTTCGATACAGAAAATAATGAATAATATCATATCTCCCTCTCTCGACCAATACATAAATGTATTGACCGACAAAGCAAGAACGCTTCTATCTTACAGATCGGAGACTATGTTTCCAGTGTATAATAGACAGAAACTTACATCAAGGCTTTTTGCCAATTAAAGAATGTTAAAAAGAATCATTCTATTATTAATAACACCCTATCAACTACATATGTTTCACCGATATCACGGATCGTCAGGTTGATTTGTGTTATTAATGAACGATTCTTTCTGAGTGTATTATCATATCTTTCGATACAGAAAATAATGAATAATATCATATCTCCCTCTCTCGACCAATACATAAATGTATTGACCGACAAAGCAAGAACGCTTCTATCTTACAGATCGGAGACTATGTTTCCAGTGTATAATAGACAGAAACTTACATCAAGGCTTTTTGCCAATTAAAGAATGTTAAAAAGAATCATTCTATTATTAATAACACCCTATCAACTACATATGTTTCACCGATATCACGGATCGTCAGGTTGATTTGTGTTATTAATGAACGATTCTTTCTGAGTGTATTATCATATCTTTCGATACAGAAAATAATGAATAATATCATATCTCCCTCTCTCGACCAATACATAAATGTATTGACCGACAAAGCAAGAACGCTTCTATCTTACAGATCGGAGACTATGTTTCCAGTGTATAATAGACAGAAACTTACATCAAGGCTTTTTGCCAATTAAAGAATGTTAAAAAGAATCATTCTATTATTAATAACACCCTATCAACTACATATGTTTCACCGATATCACGGATCGTCAGGTTGATTTGTGTTATTAATGAACGATTCTTTCTGAGTGTATTATCATATCTTTCGATACAGAAAATAATGAATAATATCATATCTCCCTCTCTCGACCAATACATAAATGTATTGACCGACAAAGCAAGAACGCTTCTATCTTACAGATCGGAGACTATGTTTCCAGTGTATAATAGACAGAAACTTACATCAAGGCTTTTTGCCAATTAAAGAATGTTAAAAAGAATCATTCTATTATTAATAGTAGTAAGTAGTTGATAGGGTGTTATTAATAATAGAATGATTCTTTTTAACATTCTTTAATTGGCAAAAAGCCTTGATGTAAGTTTCTGTCTATTATACACTGGAAACATAGTCTCCGATCTGTAAGATAGAAGCGTTCTTGCTTTGTCGGTCAATACATTTATGTATTGGTCGAGAGAGGGAGATATGATATTATTCATTATTTTCTGTATCGAAAGATATGATAATACACTCAGAAAGAATCGTTCATTAATAACACAAATCAACCTGACGATCCGTGATATCGGTGAAACATATGTAGTTGATAGGGTGTTATTAATAATAGAATGATTCTTTTTAACATTCTTTAATTGGCAAAAAGCCTTGATGTAAGTTTCTGTCTATTATACACTGGAAACATAGTCTCCGATCTGTAAGATAGAAGCGTTCTTGCTTTGTCGGTCAATACATTTATGTATTGGTCGAGAGAGGGAGATATGATATTATTCATTATTTTCTGTATCGAAAGATATGATAATACACTCAGAAAGAATCGTTCATTAATAACACAAATCAACCTGACGATCCGTGATATCGGTGAAACATATGTAGTTGATAGGGTGTTATTAATAATAGAATGATTCTTTTTAACATTCTTTAATTGGCAAAAAGCCTTGATGTAAGTTTCTGTCTATTATACACTGGAAACATAGTCTCCGATCTGTAAGATAGAAGCGTTCTTGCTTTGTCGGTCAATACATTTATGTATTGGTCGAGAGAGGGAGATATGATATTATTCATTATTTTCTGTATCGAAAGATATGATAATACACTCAGAAAGAATCGTTCATTAATAACACAAATCAACCTGACGATCCGTGATATCGGTGAAACATATGTAGTTGATAGGGTGTTATTAATAATAGAATGATTCTTTTTAACATTCTTTAATTGGCAAAAAGCCTTGATGTAAGTTTCTGTCTATTATACACTGGAAACATAGTCTCCGATCTGTAAGATAGAAGCGTTCTTGCTTTGTCGGTCAATACATTTATGTATTGGTCGAGAGAGGGAGATATGATATTATTCATTACATCAACAATTACGTTCATAAAATATTGCTCGTTTATCCTGTCCTGTCCTAGAGCTCGAATTTGTACATTAAAATATACGTGGGATGTAATTTAAGTTTTGCATAATGGGACATAGAGAGCGACAATAATCAAATATCAGTACTAAAAATTAACCTCCATCTTTAATTAACCTAAATCCAAAGTTTCAGTGCGATACGTGTACTGTTGTAGCTACAACGAACTGTCAAAGTTGGTAAGTTAGTTGAGAAATAGAATTAGTCTGAAAACATTTTCGCGGAATAATTTTTTATAATCTTCGAAGACAATTATCTCAACAAGAATGCCTCGCCGGGTTGGTTTCTATTTTCGGTAATGAAACACCACATCATGATGTGGTGCTTCATCAATTTGTCGTTGGTATGGAGAATGCAAACGTGGACGATTTAATCTTAGCGACGATACAAGAGCAGGTTCATTAATAATGGCAGTCACCGAAGAAAACGTCGATGCAGTGCGCAAGATCATCAACGAAGATCGGCATGTGATATATTAACAGATCGAAGCATTATTGGGAATTTCAAAGACCTCAACTCAAAAAAATTTTTAATAAAGAATTGTGTGTAAAAAAATAGTCGCTTCAACGTGTACAACATTGTCAGTTGTCCAACGTGAAGAAAAGCCGACCAAAGTCATCCATTCTCGAAGTGTCTCCAAAAAGATGGTGGCGACGTTTCTCTAGAAAGCAGGTCATGTAACAACAATGACTGTACCAACAAACGAGTGGAACAACAGCAGTTACTGACGAACCAACTCTGGAAGCACCAGACACCAACAATGAAATCTTTAAAAGCTATCTACCGTTTTATTCCAGTTTTACATGCAAAACTTAAAAGACAACCTACGTATCCAGGAAATTATTGTTGAAAACTTGACCGAGTTAGCAAAAACTTCGGGAAGATTTTTTTGTCATCGATGTCTCGCAACGAGTGAATAAGATAGCTTTTCAGAAAACATTGCTTATCTTATAAACCTCTCCAAACGTGGCCACACCCTATTAGTTGATTTGTCAAGCAACAAACCTGGGTAGTAATTTAGAGAGAGTGAGAAATCAGTCTGGATTCAAAGAATTTAAGCGTCGAAGTTTAATGTGTAATTTTGTGTTACTTTCCTATTTCAGCAAGCATTCTTAACACATAACAACATTAAGCTGGTCAGAAGAAATCATTGAAATATACTCCAGGTTGATGTCTCTTTCAAATTGAAGACCCAGTCCAATACTTCAGATATTATGAAATCAAGGATGCAATTTCATTCTTTTCACTAAAATTACAAACATATTATTTTATCAATTAAGTAAATTGGTTGTTAATTTCATAGCCTCTTAATAGCTCAATGGTAAGTTACTGACTTATTGCGCCAAGGGTCTAGAAATTGAATTGAATCCAATGGCCTCCTGTCCAGGAAGGTTTTTCGTTAATTTCCTTTTCGTTTAAGTGGTTGCTGACAGTCTAATATATTAAGACGAACCACGAGGGCGGACATAATAGTAATTCATGGTCTGCCAATATCCTCTGTAATTGGTGTTTAGCTGTTGGAGGACAATTCAATCAATTATTACTAATTAAGTTGTGAACAACATCGTGACTTTTAGGACACAAAAAGCAATATTGCGAATACTTATAAAACAATAACCGAAATTAAACCATATTGCTGTAGGAAAATGGTTCCTCAACATTGCTGATTCAAATCTTTATCTTCGGTAAATGAACGATTTATAACATTTTATAGAAACTGAATGCTAGATTCACCACAAGCATTTCCTCATGTAGCTGCATAAGAGCAGTTACTGGTTAGTAGACAGAGAACATGGGTATTATCAAAAAGACAACTTCAAACTTAGCGACATCAGCTAAGATTTTCACTTCTTAAGGAGCTGAGAACGGTCATCAGAAAATGGTTAGAAAAGCCACCAAAATATAAAAATTATCTGAACTTTAATGAAGAATTATGATCAGAGAAATATTTGAGAAGAATATTTGAGAAGTCATCCATAATATCATCCATTGTAAATATATAAACAATATAAGTCATAGAGTAATAAGAAAAGAACTGCACTTCTATTCCGTACAAGTGTCGTTTTTTGGGAGGAAAAGTTAAATTTAAAAATATCACTTCATCAAGTAAATTAACATAGTAGAATACTTCCGCATACTTGTTTGCTAGATTACCTTCATTTTCTAGCCGAAATACCAACTGACAAACTTAAAACTTATTAATTTTGTACTCCCGCGTCACAAATCACCGCAAAATTTCTCTTAGCTTACAACCATCTCTCTCTAACGCGTCTATTAAACGCATAATGTTAGTTCTGGTATGGTCCGGTGAAATGCGAGTGTCCAGAATAGTTCTGGAAACCGCCGTGTTCTCTGGAAATTAAACGCAATTCCGGAGAAATTCGGACCTCCTTCTGCGCCCGGAGCGCCCGGAATTCTTTAAGGTGCTTCCCCCTTCTCGCCGTCCTGTACCGCTCCATTGCTGTACTGCGTATAGAACGCCCTTTGTCCGGAGGCCAAGATGCAGATTAATGTGCATCCAGCCGCAGAAGAAATGATTGCGGTTTCATATATTCGCGTAGAAATGAGACGAAGACGATTGTAGTCGACGTCGTCGTCGTCGTCGTCGGTAAGGCGTCACTGTGCCGAGGATCCCTTCTGGCCTTTGGTCGTTCTGTGTTCTCCTTTACCCTGCCATTAAGTCCGGTTTTAGTTTCTGCCGGACGATGATGTCGCTAATAGGCGGAAAATGGACTCACGCCGGAAACAACTTTTACTATTTTATTGCCGAACCGAATTCAATTATGTAAGTGAATGTCTAGTGTGCGGGAGACCTACAAGAAGACCGGTCAGACCGTTTAATTGAAGTTCCCGAATTGCTTCCTTCACGTATATACATGTAATATCTCTAAATATATACGTATAACCGCATGCGTGTAATCGTAACAAGAATATTAGATTTTGTGCCTTATTATATATTTAAAAGTTTAGTGTAATACGTATCTAATACATTTAGCCTGCTGCTTCCTATTGAAGCTTACTTCGAATTGATTTTTTTGTATTGGCAATTACATAGAAGAAGATAGTACAGTAAATATTACCAATTTTTATTGCGAAGGCGGATCAGTCTGACTAAAGAAGGCAGCATTAATAAAAGTCTTGTTCGCTTTTCAACTTGGCAATCACTCAAAACTTCGATCATAAAGTTGCTTATTATTTCAATAGATAGTGAAATTGTTTTTAGTTTGTTTTGAAACATGGATAAAATAGAGCACTCACTAGTAATAAAGTTTATGTTTTTAAACAACAACAAAGACTGTTTACAGGCACCAATCTTCTTCAAGTGCAAATATAAAACAATGGACATCCATGTTTAAACGTGTCCAAACCAATATATTTGACCGACACCCAAATTTATGTGTACATAAATTAATGAAAAAAATGGAAAATGTAGTGCTAGACAACCATCTAATTTTACATAATAAATTAAATATGAAAAACTATATTAAAGGCACGTACTGTATTTGTCGACCGTAGACCACAAACGGGAACAAGAACGCATTTCAGCCTTCAATTTAAAGAAGTTAGGCCATGAATCAAAATCTTTTGGCGTAAAGTAATAATGATTGATTAATACAATATGTGACAACAATCAAAACAATGGTCTAGGGCTGACACATGTACTTCGAAGAAGGCAAAACTGGGAAGATATTATTTTTTGCAACTGCAGTGGAATTCTTTTTGTTGATTATCTTGCGAAAGGTACAACGATAACAGTGGGAGTGCTTTTTCTTCAGAATAATACAGCACACGTTTGACACTTCGACTGTATCGATGACAAAAATTCATAAACTATATTTTGAACTGCTACCACATCCAGCTTATTTGCAAGATTTGATCTTCCTAGACATTTTTCGTTTTCCCAACTTGACAACTCGGCTTGGTGACAACAGAATAAGAAGATAATTACTGAAATTAAAGAATATTTCAAACAATTTGTTAAAGCTTACTTTTCTGAAAGAAAGAAAAAATTTGAATATGGGTGGCTTAAGTGTAATAAGTTAGGAGAACAAGTTGAAGAATAAAACTAATTTTTAATTTATTACTTATTAGCTTTTATAGAACAAGACAAAAATGATAAATATGATTTAGTTACATTCTTTAATATATGTAGTATATACGAGCTTACTTTTCTGAAAAAAAGAAAAGACTTGAATATCGGTGGCTTAAGTATAATAAGTTAGGAGAATAGGTTGAAAAATAAAACTAATTTCAAATTTATTACTTATGAACTTTCATAGAACAAGACAAAAATAATAAATATTATTTATATACTTCTGAGCTTCCGGGCTGGAACCGCGTCACTTGTATATCTGCCGACGTTTCGTACCCATTTGTATGAGGCTCAACTACTGCACTGAATGTATCTTAATGCCCTCTCCTATCATCATCCCGCCCAGAAACAGGGCGTTATCAATTCCTGACTCCAAAGAGCTGTCAACATATCTGACCAGCATTCTCTATCCCAGGAATTAAGTCATGTTACCAAAGCTCGTATAAATAATAATTTCTCCACCCATAACATTCAACGAACTATAGGTCGACATCTTAATCCCAAAATCCCACAACTTAATATACAGCTTACATCATCTCTCCCCATCTCTAAAGCCCACCCACCCTATATACAAGGTGTTACTGACCGCATCAGTAGGGTTCTTCTCAAAAACAACATCAAAATCATCTTCAAACCCCATTCCAAATTATCTTTTTCCCTAAAAGACCATGTTTCTTTAGAATTACCTAGAATTCCTTGCTCATGCGGCAGGGTATATATTGCTGAAACAAAGCAGTCTCTCGGCGCTCATGTTTCTGAACATGAGCGTTGCTAGGTTGCTGCGCATAGTCGGTTCTGCACTTGCCGAGCATAGGCTGGAAACCGAGCCCCATATCCAATTCAATTCGATAAGATCCTAGCCCGCACTAACCATTACTAAAGTCGCAAAATCCATGAAACTATAGAGATCTCTAAGCACCCCAATAACCTTAACTGCGATGATAGCTACCCCCTACACAACGCCTGGCAATCCTACATCTCCAGACTACCCAACCGCAACGGTAACGCTCCATTGACCCATGACCCATTGCCCATATATAAACCCGTCCACCATCGACTTACACTAGTTTCAGTGCAGTAGTTGAGCCCTGAAGTCGTCCCATACAAATGGGAACGAAACGTCGGCCAATATACAAGTGACGCAGTTCCAGCCCGGAAGCCCAGAAGCAGATACCATGGACCACGACCGCGGAAGTCTACGTACCAGATGATTTATATAGTTATATTCTTTAATATATATAGTACATACGAGCTTACTTTTCTGAAACAAAGAAAAGACTTGAATATCGGTGGCTTAAGTATAATAAGTTAGGAGAATAGGTTGAAAAATAAAACTAATTTTTAATTTACTACTTATCAGCTTTCATAGAACAAGACAAAAATGTTAAATATGATTTATAGTTATATTCTTTAATATATATAGTATATACGAATATTAATAAATAAACGTCAATAATCATGACGATATGTATTTTGTATATAGCCTGTCCCCAAAATAAACAAAACTACTTTATTTTAAGGAAATAAGTGGCACCATCTCATCGTCTTGGTAGGATATTAATCTATAGGGTGTCAACTTTCTATTAAATTTTTTTAAAATTTCGTAACTTTTCATTCGCTAGAAGCCAAATTACGCTTAGACGATAATAAAAAAGAACAAATAACCCATATTAACTTCTATGACAATTAGATATGATTAAAGTACAACGAAGAAGTGAAAATTGTTTGTCATAAACACAACTTTTAAAGTGGCACCGGAGAAGGTAAAAGTGTAAATTATGATAAGCGTTCAAGCCGATCAAATGAAATGATGGCCCGAGAAAATGTCAAAAAAGTGAAAGATTTTACAAAAATTTAAAGAAAAACAACAGCGAGCATCATACAGATGCAATTTGGAATATCCAAGATAGTAATTAATTGTATGTTAACCGAAAAACTTGCTACATTTCGATTAACGATTGATCAAAAAATGTACCAAATTTGACGTATTGCAAAGACATTATTTCACAAGCCGAAAGTAAGCGGAAGCCTCTCAAAAACGTTTATAACTAGTGATGAGGTGTGGTACTTTAAATAAGAACCGATAACTAAGTGTCGAAGTGCAGAAAGTGAACATCATATGACGGATAACAAAAAAATCTCTATCTAAAATACGAAACGAATTTCATTGATTTTTGCAATTCCAAGTGGATCCACAAAAGAATTCGTTCCAAGTAGTACAATGCCTAATACAGATGTATCGAGGCGTTTGAAAGGTCGTATTCGTTGGGTTCGCCCTAAATATCAAAAACGGACGATATAGCGCCTTAATTTTTCATCAGTTATCATTCTACAACTCCGGCATTCAACCAAAGTATGCTTTTTTACATTAGTTAAAGACACATAGTTAGTAGTCAATGTCGAACTATCTCAATAGTAGTGCAATCAATACGCGGAGATAGTGCATATGGTAAGAGTGCCAGACTTCAGATATTTATCTAGAGAAGTCAATGGTTCGAACCTCTTTCTTGTCGTACCATTCTTAAAGCCCTATTCGTCTCGGAGGTGGTCCATCCCCTATGCTCTTCAGTGTTAAGAAAAAAAATCAAAAATCAATCATCCCTCTAACGGCAAGGAGGGACAGCAAAGCCCAGGAAACCTTTTACACACACCAAATACACAATCTCACGTCCATGATTATAACAAGTTGAAAAGATTTGCAGCTCAGTTGGCCACATATTAAAGATAGAAGAAGACGTAAAGAGCCACTTGTTATTTGTTAAGATTTTGTCGCTATTTTAAGCCCTCCTGATTATTTTTCGAACAGAAGATGTGTAGAATCCACCTATCAGGCACCTTTCATAACCCATGTTCATCTATTTTAACTTTTTATTGAACAGACCTTGTATACTACATCAGTAAATTTTCGTATTTCTATTTATTGGAAAGTTGATCAAAAGGGACAGTTTAACTTGTATTATTAAAGTACTGTAAATGTATTTTAACTTCAACAAATTGAATTATTCAAATTTTGTATGTTTTTTATAGGCCCAAATGTCATTTATACTCAGATCTTGCATATGGTATTAATTTAGTGAATTTTCTTATTATCGTGTACTAAAAAGTTGATCAAAACGGAGTGATTAACTCGTATTATTAAAATATTGTAAATGTATGTTGAAAAAAAGTCAGAATAATCAAATTATAAAATTTTATTTTAATGCAATTTTATTCTTTCATTATTGCAATACTCGGGCTCTTGAATAATTTTATTATTCTTGTCAGAAGAGAAGATACTTGTATCCGTATTTTGTTATATTTCATAGTACATAGTTTAATATATTACACCTTTCGTCAAAAATTGCAGCTAAATGAATTTTGATTGGTTAATTTTCACCAAACCAACAGAAACAACCAGGAAGTTCGAATTAGTCTCGCATTTTAAAAGGAAATAGACGGAATCGTTGATGAACTGACGAAAAGTCATCGTGTGCACGCAGATAGACGGCTAGATCGGCATGATAAAGCGAAAAAGGGAGTTGAGTGCAACGCAAAGCGCAAGACATGCGCGTGCCATTGCCCCCTTCGAGACAGAGGTAGTAAATTGATAGAACACTTCCCGCGTCCACCTCCGCTCTCTCTGCAATCACGGCCTTCCCACTGCGCGCCCGTTTGTCTCTCGGGCATAATGGGAGATGATAAGGCCACTTAATGATTAATTTCGTTTTCCAGCGGCCACGTACAAATTACTTCCGCCCAAAAAGGAGGCGGCCCGCAATAGCTCAGAACTTGGACGGAAAGAGTAAGAAAACTTTGGAATGCGAATCGTGAAGTTCAGTTGGGCAACTTGACCCGACGCTCTCCAAGAAAAAAAGAATGATTTTATTTAAAACAGGAAATGCTACTAAAATTGTAATAGCAATCAAAGGAAATCATAGGAGGATGTTAACGCAATTTGTAGATTTGAAATTCGAGCTTCTGAATGTCATTACCGACCTCGATTGTATTCTGTTTTAATGAGTCATTAGTAACTGTAAAATGGATGATTACGAGGAATTTTCAATAAAGACTGGAATTAGTACAAGCAAAACTTTTTTATTAATATTAAAATATGATACTTATCGTATTCTATATAATACATCTGTAGTGTAATAACATTTTCGAAATTATGTTACAAATTAATCACTCAAGGTTAACATAATATATAACCCCTTTCCACAATAATTTTCGTATTTTGCATACTCATTTCGACAACTAAGTTGTTATCATCAGCAGATAATTAAACAGTATCTATGCGTACTGTACAGTATGCGTATTGGCTTTCGACTCTAGAGTCGTGTACCGAATTTGTTTCGTGTGGATTCTGCTGCTGTTTTCGGATGCAACACTGTTCAGCTATCTGTTGATGATGACAAATTAGTTGTCGATATACGTATACAGAATACTCCATCAAATTTATTTAATACTCATTCAAATTTATATTATGTTAGAATTAATCAAAGGTATAACATGTACTCGTAACACCTTTGCCAAATCAACAACATCTATGACTGCTCCGATCTCGATGCACACGGAACTCACTTACAGACCTGCTTAATGAAAAGTGAGGCACTATTTTTTGAGTAGCAGTAATTAGTCGTCTCCCAATTTAATATGTTGAATGTTTTCCTGATGAGGAATATGATTGCCTTACTCCTTTGGAGTAACTGAAAGTTGCATGATAATTTTATTCTTCTTCACGAGCATATTTTCGTTGGAATAGATGAGAGAAAAGAGAAAACCATAAGGTAAAACTTTTTGCTCTCACTTGCTTCTATCCACGAAAATTAATTTCCATCGTATTTCTTTTTCTGGCTGTTACGGTGCTTTTTTCCTGGAAGCTTGTATCACATACATTAAGGACTACTTTCATAGCGAGAAAATATAACCGTCGCCTATACGTAATATATTCCCGAATCAACGTCGTATAAAAGGTCAGATCGCTACAATATATTTTTTCCTTCATCGTGTCAGGAGTGCTCAAATTAAATCAGTGTTTTGTTATTTATGCCTATACCGTCCTTTACCACCTGCATATTGGATTATAGGTCGTCTTGCCTAACATCGGCCCGTCTTCAGTATTAGGCGGCGTTTAGAGATTTTGTAATACTGTGGCGTCCATATAACATCTTAAGTAATTAATTTTGTTTTGTTCCCACACCCTGTAAGTTTAAGGCTGGGTTCAATTCCTAAACACGGCAACAAGTAATTTCTGGAAGGGTAGCAACCCTCTCCTGATCATATTTACAGTATTCTTTTTTGTCTTGGACGACATCGTACATTCTTAAGAAGTTCTTTAATATCACCTCTGAAGCCTTAACAGTTTCCATTTCCGTTTAAAACCACTGTTCCTTAAGATAATTTCTTTGCACAAATGTATAGATAAAATTCGCATAACGCTATTTTATAACTAAACGGTTGGTGCAAAATTTACATTTTCCCTATTAAAAAATTTTGTCATAACAGCCAAGTGTTTCTTCATCAACTGACTCAAGGCTGCTTCATAGTAATTGATTGTCGTTATAACACCATGCAGTATCCCATATGTACATATACTATATCCCCTTCAAATCAAGAAATTGTTCAAAGCCATGACAGAAGCCAAAAATGTTATGGGCATAGATTTGGATACAAATTTTTGCGCGCAAGATTTTCTTGGCGGTGGCCTTTACTACTCAATGTGTGATTTACAATACACACTGTCCAACAAATACAAACTCTAGACATATTTAAATATTTGTGCAACAACGTCCGACTTGTCCGCCTTTCAACTCGCACCTTTTCTGATATTGACGGAAATGATGCCCCAAAAGCAGCCTCAATCATTGAAGAAAATTTCGTTAGAAATTTTGCCCGAAGAACTTCAAATATGAGCGCATGTCTTGCCTATTTCGTTTCTGCTATTACAATTTTCAGAGACACGTTAACGTGATCACAATTTTCGAACTTGCGATAATTGTTGTTTTGCAAAATGAAAGAAGCTTGTTAATATTTTCTGTTTTTTAGCATTTCGCAGGTCATTGAACAAGACCATAATAGGTGCAATATTAGCCTTTGCTGACAGTCCCTCCTATAATGTATATGAAGCATGCATACATATTTACTCGTTAAGAACTTTTTCAATTTTCATCGAAATTTGTTTTCATACATTCATCTATAAGGATAGATTTCTGTAGATAAGTTGTTCTAGTTCCTATATTCATAAAGTTTCTCTCTTTTAAGTTTATGTATAATGGCATTTCTCTTATTACTTGCTGGAATTTTTTCCATAGAAAGTAGTGCAAATTGTCTGGCCCTGCTTTTAAGCCAATTACTCTAGCATCTACAAATATTTCTATAAATTAGTTTCAATCTTTTTTGACAAAGGAAACGAATACATAGACTTATGTTAACATACGTATGCGTTAAGCAATTGCCGCTGGAGTATATAAAAGTGCGCTGCAACACGCTCCCTGATAAGTATCCAAAACTTCACTTCTATGACTAGTAATGAAGACTGGAAAGTCTTAAACGGAAATAGAAATACATCACAATCTGCCAGAGATAGATACTTGGGAGAAGAATCATAGGTCAGTTGGAAAGTGGAAGCACACAAAGTTTTGCTGAAGTATTTGTAATGATCCATTGCGTAACTTCTTGATTTTGGAAATCGCTTTTTGGAAACTGGAGTTGCTCAACGAAGGCAAGCACAAAGTGGGCCAATATCAAATAATATCGCAACTAATACGTAGAAATCGCACTATTAATACAACCCATATTCGTTACTTAACTTTTTTTAAATTCATTACAATAATAGTACAAGATTAATACTTTAATATATTATTAACGTAATTATGAAAAGTTGTTCTCTGCATAACATACGCATTGAATGAAATTAATAGAAAGAGATTCATAGTAGAGATTGTATGTGATAACGACGCCTTCTCGTCCTGGCTCTAGGCGAAAAGAATTAAGTTGAAAAGAAACTTCGTACTGATAAACTACTTTCTGTCGACCAACGACTAGGCGGTATGTCTGGTACTGCTGTTTCAAAATTATTTTATTGTTTCCTTTTTGTTAATTTCAGTATTTGAATTTTTTATTCTGTAATTGGGTTTCCTGATGCATAAATAAAGATTATTATTATTATGACGTAAATTTAATTTGCTTCTTCAGTCTAATGCCGGGAAACTTTTCACTCAACCCAAATATGTATGAGTTTGCGCTCGACCTGTACACGGCTGATACTGGGATGCCACTACACATCATAAAACTGTACATCAATACAAGCTTTGTAGTGCTTTATACCTTCGGAGTATTATTATTATTTTTAACATCTTTGTTTTAAAATACAAATGAAATTAAGCACCCGCCTATTGTGTATTTAGAAATTTTCTGACAATTGAGCAAGTATTTGGTACAGTATATATATCAAGGTTAAGTACTTTTCTTTATGGCTTTGGCTTTCATGAGTTGTTTAGGAATCACACAAATGGTAGAAATAGTATTATAATTGGTCTAATTTTGACCTTCACCTGATACCAGAGTTGCTGAATGAATCTCTTTAGTTAGAGGGATATATATACATGTGTGTTTTTCTGTTTTTGCTGAAGGTATGGGTATGTCTGTTTAGTGTAATTTTTGGTCTACTGTGTGATCCGTGAGAATTCTTCTGTTCTAATATACCATAAATTAAATTTAGAATTTTCTAAAACTGTTTATGGTTCATACCACAGGTTAATTGAATCTATTAATTTGTATTTTTTAACAAGATTACTATGTACATTGTCATGTTGCGTTATACATTCTGTTTGTACTAAGTTTGTACACGCGCCTGTAATGTGTTCATTTTATTATTATTATTCTTATTATATTATTATATCAAACACGCATTTCTACACTTAAATAGTGGTATACTTTCATTTGGTTGTTACCTACCTCTATAACGAATGAATTTAGATGTATATTAGTAGGTGGCCGAAATACATTTTAAACAAAATGATATATAGTTACGACACTCATTTATCTTCAGAAATCTACGTATTTTATTGAAAGGTAAGTTCAGCAAAATATTGAAGATCCTGTCATTGCAGACAAGAACAACAAATCAAACAAATGAAAACTGATATTTATCAAAAATTACCTAACGCTATAATAGAGTTTGTTAATTTTAAGATGTGTTTTAACATTTTATTAAAAGCCAAATGTAAATTGAATACACGTATATATTTTATGTGTTACTTCTGCTATATCATGGATCGAATTTAATTTGAAGTATTTCTTCACCCTGAAAAACCGCACGCTTCCGATTGTTTAGGAAGGTACACAGTAATTTCAATATATCTGCGTATAATATATGACTACAGATGCGAACCTGATCTCTTCTCCTAATTAAACAGCGCCTTCCTTCCTTCCTATTTCTTCTCTCAACATTATTGACTCGTCTCTCAAGACAAACACATTTCGACATTATTAATTTTCTCGTTCGCTTGTTTAATATAAACACATTACAAAAGGGTGGTGAATGTGAAGAGGGACGCGGGACGAAACGTAGCGGTAACAGAGAGTTCGAGGAGCGAGCGGTGTGTTTCCGTTTAAAATTCCTTGTGTATTTTAACAGATGTTAAATACGGATGGTATTTAAGTTTCGGAGAGCATTCGGAACGGAAACCGGACCTCGACCCGGAGAGTGTTGCTTGTGTATTGGCTTAAATGTTGTTTCCGAAATTTCGAAGGATTTAATCCGGTCGTGTACACGTCGGTTGGACGGTAGAAAGCAACTTTCATTGGACGAAATTGGTCCAACATGTAAGCTCTGTGTTTGCCGTTGAGAGAACCTAACAACTGTTCCAGTTACGGCGATTCCGTGTCTAAGGATTATCCGGTGAGATAGCCGAAGATGGGAAGATGGTAGTCAGGTGGTCACGGAGTTGTCGAAGAGTAATTAGTCCGGGGGTATAGGTTCCTGTTATTCCCAGATGACTTGAGTTTCCTCTAGACTCTTCCGAAGTTTATCCGCAGACTTCGACTCGGCGTGATCAGTCAGTCAAACGGGACTTTGAATCCTTGGAATTACTCCGTGCATCCCGGCAACCGCCACCTTGAAATGAGAAATCTCGCCCGGGGAGTTGTGATTGTCTTCTACGCCCCAAATCTTCTGACTGACACGACATTTCTTAATCTGTTAAATGGGCATCCACAGAGAATGGATGGCGGCGTGGTGGTGGTGATAATTTTTCACACTGATTGACGTTTTCGAATTATTAACTCGTCGACCTACTGAACAACTAATTTCGCCGTAATTAAAGCGATAGAAATGAATATAGAATATAGAAAGACCACTAACTTGTATTAGTTTCACAAACTTCATTTCAGAAGAACGTTTATAAGTTTCTATGACTTGTACGATTTACATTTGTCAAAATATTCAATTACAATAGATCTGGAGTACGGGTAGATAATTTTCGCTGTTACTTTATAGATACGTGTTCGAAAAATTTAAAATTAAATATTTCGCATTCTTTCAATTGCAAAAATGTGCAATAATAAAAATATTAAACTGTACGCGATCTAAAAAACGTCCTAAAAGAATATTTTACATAATTAATTTGATGACATCTACATAAAATAACAAACATATCGATAATTTAATAACAAATCGTCGATATTTTTTTATTCAATAATCAATAAAATATTAAACAATATTGGATCTACAATACAACCTAAATCATACTTAACAAAATACTAAATATTATAAAATTAAACCTAGAATATATTTTTTATTGATTTTACATTACTATCAGTCTCTGTTTACAAATTTAATCGGAGACGTGTGTAGTGTTACCAACAACTAAGCTATAAAACGTCTCGTTATCCATTGAGAATCTGTATTTCTTTCTCTTATCTTATCTATTATTCTTTTCCAAATTCAAATATTATAAAAGTCCCTTGCATGGAATTTTTCAATTTCTCATATTTTGAATATTCTTCTAAATTTTTCTTTTCTTCATTTCTACCCCGTTCAAATTCTATTATTCTAATTTTCTCAGTTTGATTATATATTTTAAAATGCGAAAAGAAATATTAGAAACATTTTTACTAGACTCTTTCCAGATGTAGTATTACTCCAGCAACTTAAAAAAAATTTACTTATAAATTTATAAAATCCTGTTTAAAAAAATCTGGACTCCAAGTTTTTTAACTTCCATTGTTTTTTATTAAACATTTCGTTTAGAATTAGTTTGTCTATTTTAATTGCTTTATTTGATACACTGTTTTCCAATTTCTAAATAATCTTCAGGTCGTTTCACTAAAATTGAAGGTTTATGTTTTCTTTTGCCGTTTTATCTCTCATATTTACAACTATGCAAAGCAATGACAAGCTGGAAAACTGCACAGACTTCTTTATATCAAAGATTTCATCCGAGGATCTATTCTTCTTTTAGCACTGAGAGAGGTCTCATGAAGTATCGTGCTATCCTAGTTTAACATTACCATATTACTTTACCAACTCAACTTCAGAAATTCTTACTTTTGTAATTAATGTGGTTTTGGAAAAGTTCACCGATTTTTTTACCATTTCTATCCATATTTTTTTTTCTAATTCTAGAGCTAGAATAAATGTATCTGCCTTATGACAATGACAAGCTAAAGATCTTCATATAATTAGCATCCAAATTTTCATCTAAGGATATTCTTCTGTACAACTCTTGTACTTGTTTGACAGAGACCGGACCCACAAAATGATGGTAATTTGGAGAACATCTATTGAATATTATAACCCACCTTTTTAGGAAACACTTCACACATAATTTTTCAAAAATCCATAATTTTGCAATGAATATGGTTTTTAGCATATTTAATACTTTCCTATATGAATTATGAGAGAACTAATATCAGTGTCACATTGTCACTCGCATATTTCTTGAGTTCATGAGAATTTCAGTACTTTCAGCGAACAAAATTCGGTTTGTACTTTCAAACATATTTTTTTCATTCAATATTCTCTTCGAATTATCTCGAATCCTGTTCACTAAAGTCTTGATAACAATGATGTTTTTATAGTTTTTAGTATGTTTCGTTCCTAGTAAAATTTAGAACTAGAATCAACATGTTTATCTTTGGCTAATATTTGATTAAATATTTTCAGGTAATTCCTAACATATAAAGCTTTATACAAAGAAATACATTTTCATAAAATTTAGATAAGTATTTATGTAATAGAGGTCGATCTCATGAAACGACTATAGAGCTCCTGTTTGTAAAAAGTTGATTGAATATTATAGTTTATCGTTTTGGGAAATATTTTACAATTAACTTTTTGAATATTTAAATTTTTGCAATTCCTACTTTCTTCATAATATGTGTTCACTTTCCATTAAAAATGTGCAAACATTTTAAACGTAAAGAAGTGGATAGATTTCGATAACTTGGTCGGTCTCTGCTTTTACTCTAATGTCTTTAGTATTCGTCTAGAACAGGACTGTAATACAGCTTGTGTCAATCCTCCTAATTCTTCTGACACATTGCGTTTGCTTCCCTTAGTATTTCAGAAACCATTCGTAATTTTTATACTTTAATAATTTATCAGGAATAATCAAAAAGAGCCCCTTACTACATCAATGTTCGTATTTTGTATACATACGTCGACAACTAAGTTATCAGCAAAATTTAATCACTATGTTGCATCTGGATTCTCAGCATAGCGCACACCAAAAAATGTCTACACGAAGATTAAACACACACTACGTGTATGTTTGGTCTTCAAGTAAAGTTGTTCGCGGATTTTTCTGTGTGAGCTTTACCGCGAAACCAGGTACGACGCGAAATTAATTCCTGCTGATAATAACAATTTAGTTGTCAAAATACGTATACAGAATACAAATATTAATGTGGCAAGGGGTCTTTTACCTTTTTTAATTAATTCGATTCATCAATTAATGGCAGTATCCAACAAAATTTACTATCAGGAATAATGTCCATTCATATCTAATTTAAAAACTTCGTTAAAAGTAAAAAAAACTCCTTTCATTAAGAAAATTTACTTAGCGGGCAAAAGCATGCAACATTTAAGAAAAAACGTCTTAATTTATTAAAATGATAATTCCAACTATACGAACTGTGACTTTTTCCACCATCACAGTACTTAAACTCTTTCATATCTCCCACTTATAAAATAACGTACTCGAGAGTAATTTAAACATCTCACCTCCTTACATCGTTATCCATCCCGCTCTAACACGTCCCGTTAACTTGCTCCGCTGCGTCTATCTTTTTCTCAAAACTACAATCCATTTAACGCGGTGAGTATGACGACAACAGGCTGAGGTTAGAGCTCGTTCTGAAGCAAGAATAACACAAGAGTAAAAGAAGGAACGTATTAACGCTCTACGTCAACAACTAACTACTCGACACCCATAAAAATACTATCACCGCTCTGTACTAGGATGTAGTACTAACTCCGGAAATCCCTGTTTTAAAATTTTTACGACCGGCTGTGTGAAATTTACGAAAAAGTTTTTCGTCGTCGGAACACAGGAGACGGAGGGGAAAATCGCTGTTAAAGCATCGCGACGGTGGTTCGGTAGAGACGATGCAGGTTAACCGACCCATGTAAGTGTCATAAATATCGCGGACTTATCTCAATTTACACTCATAATCAGCTTAAGAAAACTGGCCGCTTTAAAATGTACTCGGAGGATTAAGAGTTTGCTACTGCTCCTGCTAGATTTTTATCGTTGCACATATAAAAGGGATAACAACTGTTTCGTCGTTGTTATATATCTTGTTTAACTAACCGTTCAAAGTTAACGGCTTATTTAAACGCGACAGGGCAATCCTCTTTAGAGAAAAGGTGAGGTCGCACGAATATTGATGATGCCAAACGAAAGGCGGAGTCGCCTCTTTCCCATTTTTATGATCTTGTGTTTTTCGGTGCAAAACCCCAAGCAATCTTCAAACTAAATCTTTTAGTAAAGTAATCTCCTTGTTTAAATATGCATAATTTTATTACAGAGTTTGCCTTCACTACATAAAGGCAAGAAATTAAAAACGGTATTTTATAGAAAATATTTCATACAAATACAATAGTTGCCAAATCTAAGGAAGCTTATGAATTATATGCAAAACCAGAAAATTATCTATCTAGCCATGATCCAAGCAACTAATTGTGCATCGTCCAGTAAACGTTCAATAGTAGCAACATTCTAAAATTTGACTTTAAGTCATTTATTAGTATGTGCTTTATAAAGGGTCGTTAAACCTTTTTTTAAAGAAACAAAATGTTCCTAAAACTTTTCACAAAAGAATAATTGCAATGTATGAGGATGACGCTTTGTCATATTTTTGAGTGAAATATTTCTCAAAACGGTTTCGGCGGGACCGTGAATCCTTTGAAGGTGACCTAGGACGTGAAAAGTCCTCGAATGCAATCCTGATGTTTGAATGCAAGTTGAATAGTTTTCGAAGATCATCTTTTGAAAGTTTCTACCATTGCCGAATCACTAAATATATCTAAGCCAAGCATTTTAACAATTCTACACAATAGACTAGGCATGAATAAAGTTTCAGCAAAGTGAGTTTCAAGATTGTTGAGTCTCGAACAAAAACCGGTTAGCCAACAAATTTCTCCAAGCAATGTGGCATTTTTGAATGCAAACGCTGACTTTTTCTCTAAGATAGTGATAGATGGTGAGATTTGGGTACATTGCTTGGATTCAGAAATTAAGTTATTCAATACAATTGGTCCATCAGAGAGTCCATCCATTTCCAAAAAGGACCCACACACAATACCTGGAAAACTCTTGGTCACCATTATTCTTTTTGTATATACATAAATGCTAAAGGTGTTACAAAGTTACGTCTAAAAACACGTGCGTTACAAAGAAATCCTCCTTTACAAAAATGCGTTCACAAAGCAGCATAATTCCAATCCACCCTCCATTGGATTATTCACCATATAGTCCGGATTTGACTCCGCTCGACTTTCTTTCATTTATAAATTTAAAGAAGCGTCCCATGGGATGTCATTTTGCAAATGATAACCAATTAAAAAAGGAAATTTATGCCTATTTTGAGGACCAACAGAAATATTTCGAGGGCTTATTACGTTCAAAAATATGATAATTAAAAGAATCGGAGGTTCCTTACTCCATTGTTAAGTGGGAAACTTTTCTAATTCTCTTCGTATTATTTCAAACGCGGGAAAGAACAACTGAAATGGTCGAATAAAAATTATATATAATAGTTAATACATATATTTAGTGTATATATGTAATATAAATACAAACAAATTTCGAAGCATTTTAAAAAATTTGCTTACAGTCGTAAGGTGTGTTCAAAAAATTTGAAACCAGTACTCTGAAAAACAACATTGGTATAAGATTGGCTAATGATGAAGCTACCTGCAAACAATCAACAAAATTAATCCTTTCGAAATCACCAAAAACTTTTCTCATAATCTCTCAAGCGGAAGAAATTAATCAAAATTTGAACTGTTGTAAATCTTACCAAAGAATTGTCGAATTTGCGTTATGCGAAATAAGTTTCCCCGCTTTTGTTTTTGGTCTAATGTCATTAACATCCACTCTACAAATTATTCTCTTATTCTTGCGGGATACTTTAAGCACTCTTTTTAACTGTCATTTTTCTCCCATCTTCTTAGCTTACCAAGCCATTTTAGTTACCCACTATTCTGCCCCTTATGCTATGTTTGTATTCACTTCTATCATCTTTTCAAACCTATCGAGACATTTTTTTACTCTGGTATTAAAGGCTTGGCAAATATTCATTGTAGCTTGAATGAGTATGGATTTTATACCCATCTCCCAAATACCTTTCCATGTCTTTGCTATTAAAACCGTTGTTCGCCTTTTTTAATCTCTAAAAAACTGTTACGAGAATTTTGTAATAAAATGGAAATGGATAACAGTTAAATCTAAGCTAATACACCTGATTATAATAAATAACCTGATTACTCTAACCTTTTTATTCTCTTTTGCTTCGTAAACTGTCCTGGTAATTTGTTGGAATGTTCCTTCCGTCTTTCTCCATACGAGACATCAATTTTTTAAACGATTTCTTTAACAAATAACACTTTTAAATCACTGTACGTTAAAACATTTAGCACATTCTAAAGCACTATGCATGAAACATCTTGTTTTGATACTTTGATAATTTCATTAATTGAATTGCTTGCGATTCTGCAATACTGTAAGTGTTTCACAGGTTTTATAAATAAGTAGTTTGTCATATAGAATGAACTGTGACACTAGGACTATAATCCCAATACTATTGCCTTAGCCTTGTACCAGTAGGTTTCTTTTGGATAAGATGAGTATTTCTGAGGTTATCCTTCGATTCTAATGCTTACCCGATATTCAGTTTTACTCTAAATGGACTAATAATTCTTGACCATATAACTTTACAGATGGAAAATTTCCTCATTTTTACTGTTAGTTTTATTTTCCATTTTTCTATTCAATTTTCGACTTTATCCAAGTTCTTTTGCAGTATATTAGATACTATTTCCCGCGTACATGTTACAAAAAATGTGTTATTGGTATATGCTTCAACTAACTTTGACAATTTAACGTATACCAACAAAATATAGTAAGAATACCGGTCCTAAGATAGTACCCTGCGTTATTGTTGCGTAAAGCTAAAATTCTGTAGAGTTCATTGTACCCTACTAAAAAATATCGCTCATTTAGATATGATATCAGTAGCAGACCGAATGAGTAGAAATTTTCTTCATTTTATAAAGCACTTGCACGCCACTTCTCATCGAATGTCTGAATATTTTACCCTCACAATCGTTGCTGTTTTTTTTCAACTATATAGTGTATACAAAAACGTTTAATAAACATATTTTTAATACAGCTCTTATTTTATCCGCTAATAAAACGTTTTTCAAAGTTATTTAATCTTGTAAATATTTATAAATCCATTAGAATAAATTGGCTCGTATAATTAAGTTAATTTAACATCCAAATTGCAAGCTAGATTCATCTCTAGCACTTTGTCGATACAATATTCATTTTCAGCAAATGTTTTTGTTTACTTCTATTCTTTCTCCTTAGTATTACTCAAATAGCAAGACAGAGTGGTGGGAGATTTACCGTCACGTTTACGTCTGAAGCGTAGAATACAAGAGACGAGAAAATTCCTCTTCAGGTCTATTTGTCAACTTTCACCTTGGATGAGACGCATCGCTTTCCAAATATCACTATCATCATCATTTTCCCTTTAGGCTTCATTTATTTCTATTTCGTATTTCACATATACACAAACGCACACACACACATAAAATACACAGTGCACGATTCATCCCCTCCACCACCATTTCTCTCCCTCAGTTCTCCCTATTTCGTCCTCTACTTTGATATAAACGGAGACTCGCGTGTGTAGAAAGCGAACACACGTACGCAATTCCTGTTTTCATTTCCTCACGACTTCTTGTTCCGGCTCCTTGTCACTCAGGATTTTTACAAGTCATGTACTTTTATAATCCCCCATAAACATATCAGTTTCGTTTTTACATATAAAAGGTTGCCGGATTGTCTCCGGATGGCGGATGTTTAGCAACGCGCTTGTATCAAGCGTAAAGTGAGCGACCGTGCTCCTATATTCATAGTGATAGGAGGTAGAGGAATACTGGAGGGAACGAAAACAACAGCAGGAACGATACAAAAGCAACACATCAGATTATCCGTAACATTCTTTCTTCCGAATGATATTTTATTGTTTTACGTCGTCGTGAATATCGATGTTATTTCTTGAACGTTTCTTCTATGTGGAGATGGAAACTAAATTGTAATGAATTTGGTAATGTAAAGGCGCTTGGTAGTGTAGATAGAAAATATGTTTTAAACACTTACTAATAAATATAGAGTAATGTAGGTGGGCACGATTTCGAGGGGCTATATTTTATGAACTTTTTCTGGATTTCGTAAATTATATTTGATTATACATTCATTAAAGTTTATGTACGTTCAACATGAAATTAAAATTTTGGTGCAGCCCTTCGACAGCACGGATAACGTCTAGATGTCAGCTGAATTCATCCCACACTCGAAGAAAGCGTTGCCTCACTAAGTTCACTGCAGCTGTGATGTTATTTCTTAGGTTATTAAAATTTGTGGGAATATGTATGTAGTACGTAAACTGCATCTTTCAGAAATCCCCACAAGAAAAAATCGCAAGGTGTGACCTAAGGAGACCTAGGTTACCAAAACCCATGTGCTAAGTCTTCATTCCGCATGCGGCTTATCCATCGTTGAGGTATAAATTCATTCAAAAAACGTCCAACATTGAAATACCAATTGGGTGGAGTTACCTCCTAGTGGAAAAAAAATAACCAAGTTTTGTAGTATAGTTACGTTACTCTAGTAATAGTGTTTTCATCAAAAAAGAGGCTCCATAAAACTTTGACAACGACATGTCCATACGTACTCTAATAAACATCAACGTCAGTTCTTTAGATATTGAAGCTTTACAGAATATTTCTGAAAAAAATAGTATACAAATAAAAGCTGATAATGCACACTTAAGGCTTCCTTAATTTTTTTACTAGCTGCAACTGGAAACATTTTATTACATCATTAAATATGTCTAATCGTTGAAATAGCAGGTAAATGTGATACATCTACGCAGTCTCTCGCAGAGAAAGCGATGGCGCCATCTATTAAAATACGCTAAGGTAGATCTTTTACCAATGTTATGTCAAAATATCATGACATTTTCATCAACAGAAGCAGAAAAATTGCGCATAAAGTAACAGTGTGTATTTGGTATTGATCAAAAAATAAATTTTAAACAACGAGCAAATACCAACTTCGGGTTTAAACTCAGTAAATCGTTTACTGAAGCGCTTAGTTTGATAAAACAAATGTATAGTGATGCGTGTTTATTATACACGAGTGTGTATAAGTGTAAAAAAATCTGTGATTGCGAAAAGTAACATCGAATTTGTGAGTGAATTAATTACAAATGAGCCAAAATCCTCATTGCGATACGTGGGATTGGAATTAAATATTTCCAAAGATTGAATTCATCGCATTTTAACAGAGTATTTTGGGTTGAGAAAGATTTGTGCAAGATTTGTATCACACAGTCTAACTCATGATCAAAAATTGCTCCGAATTTAACATTGTACAGATTTGATTAAAGATAAAGACGAAAACTTCAGGTCTCATATTGTAACTGGCGATGAGACGTAGTGTTTTCAATATGATCCAGAAACTATGAGTGGAAACATTCAAACGAAGAAAGACCGAAAAAGAGAAGTCAAAAGTGAAGACAATGTGGATTTGTTTTTATGATTCGAAAGGCATAGTGCACACAAAATTTATACCAACTAGTGAAACAGTCAATGCTGTATATTGTCTTGGCGCGTATTCGACGTCTGCGCCCTCAATATCGTGAAAATGATAGCTGGCGTTTGTTACATGATAATGTACCATCTCATCGCTCGACGCTTATCACTGATTTTCTAACTACGAATAGCATTTTGACCATCAATCATTCACCGTGTTCACCGGATTTGACCACCTGTGATTTCTATCTCTTCTCCAAACTACATTTGCCGATGAAAGAACAGCCTTATGCCGATGTCAAAGCCATTAAAAACGCGTCGACAGCGATCTTGAAGGACATCTCTAAAGATGAACTTAAAAATTCATTCAGCATTGACCATGCAAAATGTTGTATTGAAGTCGAAGGCGACTACTTTGAATAAAATAAATGAATTCTACCAAAATGGTACGCTTCGGTTTTTATTTTTAAAAAGTTCCGTCTTCTCTGAGACAGACTATCTATGAACATCCTACACACATCAATTCCTGTAACATTTTAACTTTCTCCGTGTGCTCTTCCACCTAAATGTCCAAAACATTTTGCATTACACGTAGAAAGCTACATGACTATCTGACTATTGGAAAATAATATAAAAATAAAAATAATTTTATCAACCACTCCATTTTTAAATAAGATTCTATCGAAAAGTTAACATAAATAAGTGCTCCTGAAATAAACATTTAAAAAGCTGCCTTGAAATTGATAAATTTCATTCACGTCCAGTAAATACTTTGTGTACTATATAAATACTACGAGGAGAACTAAAACAATTTCCTCTCTAATAATAAAACAAAAGTCCTATGATTTTTTCGATAATTTTACTCCTCTACGTAATCTCCCTAAACTTCAACGCACTTATGGCACCTGTCCTGTCGTGAAAAGAATATGATTTATATTGATCTTCAAAACAGATATTAATCTCCTCTTTAGGTGGACTGTCGTCTGCAAAATGGAGTCATTAGAGATATTTCTGCAAATATATAAATAAAAAGAAGTCAGGCCGAGTCAAATTCAGACTATATGGTAACTACATTCGCGGAAGATTGGTTAGACTTTGGCTGCTTTGTAAATTTGCGCATTGTCTGGAAGAAAGAGGATTTCTTTGTGAAGCAAACTTGTATATTTTTGGTCAATAGTCATACGTAATTTTGGTGACATATCGCTGTAGCTAACTGCTGTTATTGTGCTGCTAGGTTTCAAAAAGCGGTGGTTCTTCTACAATAGATTCATGTGCCCATCGAAACTGTTTTCATCAATATTTCCCCATACCGCACAATCATTCTTTCGTGGATAGTTTTATGGTAATTCTGTTCTCTTTCCAAATTTGATGACAGAGGTATTCTAATTTCAGAAAATTAATTTCTTAATAACGAACGAATAGAAAATAAAGTTATGCATAAACAGAAAAATATTATCGCTATAGAACGTTACTAAACAATTCAAAGTTTCTATCGTGCCTAGATTGATTTTTTCCTCTAATTACTCTCGTACATGTACCAAATCGGTAACAATTAATGAGAAAACGAACACTAAAGAAGTTAAAATTTGTCAATTTTTGCGGAAAAACTGCAGATGAAACTCAATGATAGATACATTCACGAACTTATATATACGAGGGAGCGTTTTTATAATCGCGGAATGAGCGGGTTGTAGAGGGGTGAGTAGACGCATTGGGGGCGTGGCCTGTGCAGCGACTCATGATTAGTATAAATACGAAGTTTCATTGTTATTAGACAGTTAGTCTTTGAGCTATCGTTAACCGTAACATAATCAGGAGTGAAAAGTGAAATATGGAAAAAATCGAATATCGTAAGTTCCTTACCAGGCAAGAAAAATCAGTCGCGACCATAATGAATGAGATGTTATTGGTTTACGGCGACTCTTGTCCAGGAAAAACCATGGTGTACAAGTGGCATAGTTTATTTAAACAAGGAAGGGAATCCCTTGAAGACGACCCGAGGCCGGGCAGGAGCATTGAGGTGACCACGCCAGCACTTATCCAAAAAGTTGAACAAATTGTACTCGAAGATGCTCGACTAAAGAAGAAACAACTCGCAGAAATGGTTGGAGTATCCGATACAACAATTTTTAAAATCCTACACGATCATCTCGGCATGTCTAAGGTCAGCGCAAGATGTGTGCCGAGAATGCCCACGCCGCCGCAAAACCAACAGCGCGTAGAGTGTTCGCGTGCATTTTTGGACCTCTGTAATGAAGACAAGGATGGTGTATTGAGTGGAATTGTTACTGGAGACGAAACTTGGGTTCATCATTATGAACCTGAGTCCAAACAAGACTCCATGCAGTGGCATAAAAAGGGCACAGCACCTCCCAAGAAATTTAAAGTGTCACAATCAGCTGGGAAACTCATGGCAACGGTATTTTGGGACTCGGAAGGAATATTGTTGATTGATTATAAAGATAAAGGTGTTTCTATAACCGGAGAATATTACGCTTCAATATTAGAGCGACTAAAAGAAGCCATTAAAGAGAAGAGACGGGGAAAATTGACAAAAGGTGTTCTGCTTTTGCACGACAACGGGCCCGTCCACAAGAGCCGCGTTGCGTTAGCTGCCCTGCATAAGGTGGGCTTCGAAATTGTGAATCACCCACCCTACAGCCCAGACCTGGCCCCGAGTGATTATTACCTGTTTCCGAAAATGAAAAAAGAGCTGCGGGGTAAAAAATTTACTGCCGATGATGAAGTCAAGGAGGCAGTTTCGGCGTATTTTGCCGATAAAGAGAAATCATTTTTTTATGAGGGTATAAATAAATTAATTGAAAGATGTGAAAAATGTATCCGTCTTGCAGGTGAATATATTGAAAAAGAAAAATAATTTGGTTTTTTTATTTCCACCCCTTGTCCTCCATTCCGCGAATATAAAAACGCTCCCTCGTATAATTAGATAATTGAAATAGATCGTTTTCAAGGGTCATTCAAAACATTCGTAGTGACGTTTCTTACTTTCGACCATGTCCTCCTGATTTCGCCAAACTTTTATTTATATTAGTCTAAACTTCTTTATAACACCGTTTTGTTTGATATTGCATAAGAGCAGGGTTGCAGGCCCATAACTATTCAACATAATTTGTGTTTGCTTCTTTTTTATAAGCATTAAGATTACTCTGTAAGTAGCTTATATTGTTAGAAAATAAATTATTAATATTATCCACTCCCTCAGCCTAACGCCAGGAAACTATCCACTTAACCCTGCTCCTATACATGACAAAACGGGATATTGATGCAACCTTAGGAGTGGTTACGGCTGAATTCTACTATGTATGTTTATTTTATATCATTTTTCAAGAACCCTGTATAATCTGGCTTATTTGGTCATATATCCTTAGTGTAACGTTTTATTTGGATGGCTCTATATAGTTGTGTATTTATCTCTCTTGCTATTATACTCCATATAAGTTGTCTTGGGACACTATAAAAAGCCTTTTCAAGGTCCAGAAATACAACATATACTTTGTTGTCTATATTTTTTTTCTATTAGAATCTTAATCGTATAAAAATTATCTTGTACACATAATTTACTATACGCAATTTCTAATTCTAAATAATTCAATGTATATATTAAATAATTAGAATACGAATTAAACAATAATGATCCTAGGATTAAACTTGAAGAATATCCGACTGTTTTTAATGCGATATATTTTTTTTCTGGTGTGTATATGTTCTGAACGTATATGATGTAGATATGTGTAGATATTTAACTTCACATAATCTACCTTTTTACATTTCTTAATCCCAGGTTTTTAATGTTTTTATTCTATCGATCTTTCTATCTTAAGCTACGTTATCTTAACAAGCGATTTTCTGTTGATTCCCAGATTTGTCGCCTTGATTATTAATCTTTGCGCCTTCGTGTAATGTATGCTGTGTGTATGGTGGGACTATTTCCTATCTACATCCACTTGGCCAGGCGATTGAAAGAGAACGGCCCGAATTGATTAATAGGTGTTGTCATGCCATCACACACTTCTTTGATATATTAGAGAAAGTTAAATAGCGAATGTAATTTTCTTTACAGTTTTTATAGCAACAAAATCTTATGTACACTTCGATAGAGGCAAAATCGTTAACACAGAAGTAGGACGTAAGGAAATTATCCACTCACTAGAATCTCGTCTCTGGCTATCTCTGTGTAAACCGTATTTGACCAGTTCGAAACCCGAAGGTTAACAATTCGGTTATTACCTTATTGAATGGGCAACGTATTAGTATGCATGCACAGATTCTGCCAATTCAAACAACCCTCGCCTCATCCGCAAATGTAACTGCACAATTTAATTACGTCTCTGACAAACTTAGCTGACCACTAGGTATTATCGGGGGGCCAGAAGAGTAGGAAACTATTCGCAAATTCGGCGTCTTCGATGTTAGAACTCTCTCTTCTTAGTACACAGAGATATATGTATATACAAGAAACTTCTCGCGTCAAGTTCTGTTACGGGAATGGGAAGTCTCGAGGAGGAACTCTGCGAAGTCAGGAAGTGGCTACTGTTGCTGCTACTATGTGTTGTTGCAATGTACAAGTTTCTCCCGTTCAATCGCTCGCTTGCTCCTTTGACCAAAAGTACCTCTCCCGCTATTAATTATATTGATCACGTATAAAGCGTTACTGGTTCGCTTTGATATCATTTTAATTAATCTCACCCAGCCATTAATCTAATCACGCTGGTCCTATAACGCTGCTGTACGTACTGGCAGATGTAGTTGCGAACTATTTCCTTCTTAGGAACTATAATAAATTTCGCGCTATTTTTCATATTGACAACACTAGTCTGCATAAAGTCCAAAATTGAAATTAAAATTTTGGTGTAAAGTTATTTACTTAATTAAGACACAAGGAAAATAAAACTATTTCGGGATTATTATCCTACTATTAAATTCTATACATTCCTTTCGCTCTTCCTTCACTTAATATTTTCCTTTTTTAACATTTCATTGAATATTTTTCTATCTATTCAATCTTACTTTTTCAAAAACTAAGAAATTATAAACATATTATAAGTATTAATACGAATGGAGGAAACCTAGCTAAAGAAATTTTATTTCCAAAGTATTTAATTTTCTACAGCTCTATGCACTTCTCCGGCAGTATTCAAGCTTCTTTATACCCCTCCTATGGTAAGATTCTTAGATACCCTTAAAATAGGTAGTCAGTTTCATTACGTCGCAGCCTGAGTCAAAAAAACAAGAAATGGTCATTAGGGAGAAATCCGACGAGCAATATTTTTGCTTGTGCAATAAATTATGATTAATTAAGTAATTTTCTTTTTTGGCAAATGTTATTGTTTGTTTTTGATATGATTGTCGAACTTGTTCATTACTGGATGTACTGGACATAATATTCTCCTATGATGGATCCAAATTAAGTACAAAAAACTAGGTTCTCAGTTCTATTTCAATTTTATGTTACACCATAATTGCAGCTGTAAGATGATTAGTTAAACCTGTTTATTTATGGTTTCTCATTCTCATGCATACTGGTTCGGAGCAACCATTCTTAAGGGATTCTTGAGTACTATACTTCATATGTTTCAAAAACAGTATTCATCACCTTAGGCAATGTAATTGTGTTTGCGTTTTTAGGGCATTTAAATCAGCTAAATCTACCCATTGTTTAGACTATTATTTTGTTTTAGCTGTCTAGTAATGAATCCAAGTCCTTTCAATAATTATGAAGCAGTGCAAAAATTCAGAGGATTACGTTGAAAATATTTGTTTCGTTTATAATAGTATCTACGTGTAATTTTCCCTACCTCTTAATTTTTGTATGTCTTGCTCCTGTGCAAAATGACTAGCTTTTTCCCCTGCTGGTGATTGTAAATTCATTTAGCTTAATGTATTTGATTTTCTTTCGTTGTCCTTCGTGCTTTTTTTTACTTCTTCGTATCGTCTTTAAATCTGTTTTCTTACTTTAGAGCGTTGGTTTAGGGACTGCTTTGTTCGATTAACTATAAGTTGCTTTTAGCAATTTGTTTTTGTACACCTCCGCTAATAATAATTTTACCTTTTTCCAAGTCTCAGTTATGTAGTATCGTTTTCCTAACTAGTTTTAGCATTGTGTATTCTTTTGCTTATGCATACTATACCTTATGTATGTACTATCTCCTATATAAAGAATTATTTTCTTTGCACTCTTGCAAAGCTAAAATTTGTTTAATAGCATTGTTTCTCAAATTAAAAATTTTACGTATTTTCTTAGTTTGTTTTTTCTTCATTTTATTAATTGATTTTCATTTTCAAATTTGAACGGTTATATTTGCTATCAGCTGTCAGAGCCCACAGGGTAATGCCTTCCACCTGCTATTGTCTCACAATCCCTTAAGTGTTTGAACTCCCGTGTAGTATTGTTTGGAAAAGTATACGTTACTTCCTGTACTTTTCCACTATAAGAAATCATTAACCTTAAATTATTAACTTTAAATAAATGTAGTGACCAGCAGGGGAAGGTCATTTAGTACAAGAGCAATGTATAAAAGAAATGAAAAGATAAGGAAAATTACACGTAGATACTGCTGTAAACGTAACAAACTACTTTGAAATAGTCAATTTTTGTCACGTTTGGTTGATTATTGGCAATTGCAGCGTCCATCTTGCTAAAAGCTTTTTGTATCGTGTAGTAGTTCCCACCCAATACGACTATCATGTAGCATTGCACCGTGAACATCGATTGTGACCAAATTTGATCCTCATTGACGCTCATTACATTGAATCGACGTACAACCACGTTTAAATTCTACAATTCTGCTGCCTACTTTTTTATTAGTAAGAACGGATAAGCATTTTTACCAATAGTTGATTTTATCGCAGTTTCTATTTCAATTGGTGTTAACCCTTCAACGCCTATTTAAATTTAATTACCGTTCAACATTGAATAGAAGAGTTTATTTGAGATATTCTATCAAGCTTTTATGTGTCACATCCAGAACCGTTTATTCCACTTTCGTATAGAATCTTTTGATGAAAACACGATGCCAATATCAGATACCAGAATTTAAAGATAAATCTAAACAATTACGGAGTAAAATTGAACAAAAACCAACCGAAGGTTACGATAATAGATGCTCAAACAATATAATAATAGAAAATGTACAAAGAAAATAAGTACGTCAATCGATTTCAAGAGTTAGGAACTATAATAGAAAACAGAGAAAGCAGTAAAGGTGCATTATGCAACAAACAACCATTTCATAAATAAATAAGTAAGCAAAAAGATCAGTATTCACGTGTTTAAGCTAGCATTCAGATCAACACGCGAATAAAATCGTAGATATTGACACAAAGTTAAAAGAGTAAGCTACAAAATGAACAATGTGAGGAACAGAAATAAGAGACAACCTAATAATCTAGTCAATGCGATGAATTAGAGGACAACTAAGTTTGTAGAGTCATCTGTAAAGGACGAATAAGAAAGCTAAGTCAAACATGTAATAGGCATAAATTCAAAAACGAAGAAAAAGGGAAGCAGGAAAATTAAACGAGTAGTATAATGCAAAAGAGGAAGCAATGGATCAAGAAAGGGTATTTAATTATATTTAACTTATTTCAATGAACGCGAAGCCTGTTAATCTACTTCGTACTCTATTCTACGATTTACATTTTTCAGTAAAGGAATATGTACGTCTTACTATGACGAATTATGACGTAGTTACTACCATTCACAGTACTTTAACTTGGAACTACTTCAGAATCTTAAGTTGCAGTCGTACCCTTCATCTGATACATATCGATTTCAATACATATTTTTTTATTATGCTCGAAACTGCTGCATTGTTGTGTAGAATCTGTTGACTTGTCCAATCTAAAGGGTTGGAATAAATAAATAAAACATTTATGTAAAATCACTTTGCTTTGAGTGAAAAAATATGATTTCGGTCTTTAAAAGGTATTAAATTAGTCACACGGCGATCCAAATGCATTTTCAGATACATTCCAAATCCTGCTTATGTTGGTTGCGTATTGTAAAGAATTATAAATGTAACTCGAACTGATTTCTGTTCGTATGCCATTAACTAGGCCAATGTGCGATATTATTTAGGTATTTTTATAGGTAAAACAATGTCTTTTAAGAATTTTGCTTTACGATAAAATGTAACAATTGTAGTGTGTGAAACACAAAAACAGTCTCAGGACACTACCTTGGGGAACTCTGATGTTGATTGGATACAATTTTATAAAAGCTTCAGAGTATTTAATTTAGAAATGTTTCTTACTAAGAAGGCCGAAATACCTCCTTAAATGTTACGCGATAGCTGCCTCTAAAGGTCTTTGTCATCAAACTTTGACTATAAAATTTGTGTAAGCATTTTATATAAATGAACTGTTCAAACTTCACCGTCAAAATATACCCTTAATAAATTAATAAAACTTAAAACTTGAACGTCATGTTTAAGTAATATTCATTTTATTTCATTATTTATAATTACCGTTTGAAAAGACTGTAATAATCGAACAGTACTGGCAATAACAATCTTAACCGCTATTATTAACCATAGTAGTAGTAATATTCCCGTCAATATTGTTAGTTATCTCGTTAAAACAAGTGTCGTATAAACTGCTCACAATGCAATCATAATCACGCACTCAACGATTCATGGAGAGACATTCGCGCGGCACTTAATGGGTTTGATGAGTCGAACGTTACGACACCACCGACAACCCCAGCTCGCGCAAACCCGTGAGGAACGGACGAGAAGAAAAAAAAACGAGCACGACTTTCGTCTTTGTTTTTCCTCTTAAGTATCCAGCAATCGCCGAGATGTTGTCCCGTCATTTATTCTTTTCGCTTTGAAACGATCCAAACAGTCGATTTCGTCTTCGGAACGTACTCAGAAACGTGATATTTTGCGGACATTTCATTCGTCCGTTTTACGGTTAAAACATCATACTGTTTTTGGTGTTAGCATCGTCATCTTAGTTATCGATTGTGGTGGTCGTTGTATATGAATGTACTTTCGACTTTGAATTGATCCTCTTCGTGCAAGAGATGGCGTAAAATTTTATGAGAGGAAGTGTTATTGATTGTATATTATTGAGTTTATTATAATGGAATAATTGATATCGAGTCACAACTTTCTAGTTTGTTCGTGGAACTTTTTGCGGCTACGTTTTCGATCTGACAAATTGCAATTTATGTTTACGTTTTACAGTGCACTTAATATTTAATTTTAACCTGGAATACTCAGAATGTTCTTTAAAGAGCTGCTATTTATTTAATAATAATAATTTATTCTAATTAAAAGAACAATAATTTATCTTTTTTTAAAGATGTTATGATCTCTTCATGTAGCTCGATAGATCTTATTAGAAGCACTTGTCAAAATATGTTAATTTTGAATCGTTACGGGTTTATTTATCTTGCGGTTCTTTTTAGTTCTTAGTAGTGTGATTTTTCGTAAAGTTATTTTTTCATTCATATTTTGCCTAAATCATTGTATAATAATTAATTAGTTTTCGTATTCTTAACAGCTTTCACTTTCATTGCTCAATTTATTACATTTTATTGAATTCATTTAATTACGGCCCTGTGTCGTTATATTTTCTTATTTTACGAGATTACCTTTTATTTAATTTTTTCGTTTAAAATTGTAACCATTATTTCTGTTTATGATAAATAGCTGTTCTCTTAAAAAGACATTCAAACGCCATCTAGGACGTTCTAGATTAAAATTTTGGTTATAAAAACTGTAGGACATGTTAAATTTAATTTAGACTAACTAGATATCTGTTTTAAGTATTTTATGTAGTTCTATAACGAGTTATCTTTTAATCATGAGCTAGTAAGTTAGTTATGATGGTCTTCCTTTCTCCTGTTTTTACGGCTAGCCAATGTCATTACTTTATATAGTAAAATTCAAGCACGTTCGTCCTTGTGGTGATGTACTCGTTGGGACATTAACATCGTTAAAGACTGAACCACTAATTAGTGTTATATTTTAGCATTTCATAAAGAAATAGTTTTTCTTTCGACATTGGATTCGGATGAGTTAGATATGGAAGAGCCAGTTTTTTTCACATGCACTTGGATTGAATCACCGTTTTGGTAATTAAATATAATAAATCTCATTTTGAATCATACAAATTTTGCTGTGGCTCTTAGATCTATAGGTATGATTTACATATATTTCGAAATCATTGAATTAATTTGTGCGTTTTATCCATACTAAAATTTTTTATTCCGCGTTCTGGGTTTATTTTTTTTTGTCCCCTTCCGTGCAAATCATGCAAGAGATTAATTCGGTAAGTGAAGCTGCGATTTTTCGGTGAACAAATTGGAGTCAACTCATTTTTATGTCTTATTATACTCCTGTTACCATAAGTACTTAAGGTAAAATACATCCTATTAGTTAGTTACTAAATAACGTAGTAATATAATTAATATCATTTTGGAGAATTAACTTCTAGCTCACAATAACAAGATGCTTTTGTGTTATACTCGCAATTGGACATTATATTATTATGCATTAAGCTACCATCCATGAGACAATTAGAAATTCTTATTTTTTATATAGCCAGGAATTTTCTCATCTTGCATTAAGGATTTATTAACACAAGCTAGTTTTTTGTACATGGAATATTTATATTATACACAGTCTGTAACAGAGAAAGCTGAACTTTTTTGAAATAAAAACAACAGCTTACTATTTTGGTAAAATTTATTTATTTTATTCAAAGCAGTCGCCTTCGAGTTCAATACAACGTTTTGCATAGTCAATTAACATGTCGCATGAATTTTTAAGTTCATCTTCAGAGATCTCCTTCAAGATCGCTGTCGACGCCTTTTTAATGGCTTCGACGTCGGCATAACGCTGTCCATCCATCGGCAAATGTAGTTTGGAGAATAGACAGATATCACATGGGGCCAAATCTGGTGAATACAGTGAATGGTTGATGGTTAAAATGCCATTTGTAGACAGACTATCTATAACGAGTTTACAAACGATTTATCTTATATTTTTTAGGTATTGCTTTTTATGACTTTAATGAAATCCTTTATGTATATGGTACAGACTGTTAACTGTATTGAATTGGCCAAAAAATTACTAGATTATATTTAAAACTTTGTATACTAGATTCTATTGATTTTAATGACTGAGTTTATGGATTTTTAGATAGTCAGTTTTTTAATGCCTTTGTAATGTACTTTTATTTATTGACTTTTCCCAATTACCGAATATTTTATTTAGTGGTTTTTGTATTTTTGCTAGTGGATCATTTATTAAGGGACTGTATCTTTCTGTGTCATTAACAATTTCATTAATTTTATTTCTATAATCATTTAGATTTACTTTAAATAGTAAGATTAATATTAAAAATAAATAAATATTAAAAAACCGTACTCAAAGTATTCTTAACCAATGAAATGTTAATCCAAAACGTATGCGTAAATTGACAGACTTAACCCATCTAATAAAATATGACGAAAACAAGAAAAACACACAGATTTCACCCAAAGCAATACAAGATTCCATCTATGTAAGATATATTCCCGAAATATCCATACATATTTACATGGATACAGGATCTATGGCCCACGCTAAAAAATTAATAACCTCGAAAAACGGAGGGGATGTTCCCCATAAATACGGAAAATACCTAGCAAACGCCATAAATAATAATCGATCGGCGAGGATATGCCAGAGAGTTCACTTCTTGAACTTTATACCTTTAAACGAGTTAGAAGTTTCCCTTTTTGGAAATTCTCCGACGATTTTCCGCCCCTGTAACTTCGATGATCCCAGATGTTTGTCTTGATAAATCGCGTTTTATTTATATGCAAATTAGATATGCATTTGTTTCTTTTATACATATCTTTGTATATATTCAAAGCACAAAAATTAAAGTAATAACAATTTATATGTTTTGATTTACATAAAGTATATTAACTCTCGTGTGTCGTATATAAACTATTAATTCGAGAGTATAGGCTCTCACTCTCTACTGAACAATCTTCTTTTGACTTTAGCCACGACCGAAATGGATTTTCTGAAATGTCTCTGATCATACCGCCAACTTTTTCTGAAGTTTTCTAAAAACTGTCTTTACAGGGACAGAGTAAACTATATAAGTAAAATCTATAAATTTGCATACATTTAATAGAATATTTGTTTGAGTGTTTTCTCAACTAGATACACAGAAATTGCCTGTCTGTCCAATATTCACTAATTCATTCAAATAACCCTACAGAACACGTCAAATCTAAAACAAAAACTTTTAACGTTCGGAACTTAAAACACATTAATATCGTTTGGCAGCTTTATTATTTTCATTTGCCTCTGAAATTTTAGAGAGTGTTGACAAGAACTTTAAAATGCCTTGCGTTTAAATATCATGGCAATAACTTCCTCGTAGTGTACACTCCGCGCAACATGAATAGGACCAACTGCATATATGACATTTGTAGTTGGTATAAACATGGTAGCGCGCTGGAATTGTTATTTTCGAAAATAAGAGGGTTGATAAAAAGATGTATGTAGGTACCAAATATAATTTTTGTAAAAGTCAGTGCAAATGTACGTTACTAATGACAATAAGTAGAGTAATTAAACGCCACTTGAATACGACCAATCTACAAAATAAAAGATTCGTTTGCAATAACAAAATACTTTATTGTTCAATAATGAGTACTTTTGCCATTATTTCTTATAACCTCAAATAGTCGGGATGGAATGGAATTATACAGGGTTCTCAAGTAGTCAACGGGAAGTTCCGCCCAACTTCGTTTCAGCGCCTGCTTTAGTTCGTCAGCGCAACTGAATTGGGTAGCATTGGAGTACAATTTACGCGACAACCATCCCCAAACATTTTCTATGATGTTCAGGTCGGGGGAGAGCGATGGCCAATCGAGAACCTCCATGCCTTGTTCTTGAAACCAGCGTCGAACAATGCGCGCGGTGTGAATACTGGCATTATCCTGTTGGAAAATAAATGGCCCACCTGCCATAACGTTGGAAAATTTGTCTTTCACCTGTTGCAGCAGCTGGACGTACTTTTCCGAATTCTGTCTGCCCTTCACTATTACTAAATCAACAGGTCCGTTATAGGAAACAGCTCCCCATACCATGACTGAACCAACATCGGCTCGCCTTCGTGACTGAATCACTTCATCTTTACGTAAATCGTGGAAATAATAAGAAAACCCATCCGGGCCATCTAAATTAAACTTCTTCTCGTCACTGAAAATAACAGTTTGCCATTCTCTTGTCCACCCCATTTTTGCTCGAGCAAACTGAAGACGTGCAGTGCGCTGAAATTCCCTTAAAGGAGGCCGTCGTTTAATTTTCAAACGTTTTAAATGCGGACAGGTCTTCAGTAACTTCTGTACAGTTCTTACCGATGCATTCGTTCCAACGTTATTCGCGATTTGTCTTGCCGTTAATGCCGAATTCGATGCTTCGCGTAATATGGCTCGACGTTCTCTCTTAGTTGTAACGGATGTTGTTCGCCCTTTAAAACGTTTTCCATAATTCTCGGGATCCCTAATAAAATTGTTCACAACCTGGTGTGATCGACTTATTTTCTTTGCAGTAGCCCTTGAGGAATACCCTTCTTGATGGAACGCTTTAATTTTTCCAATTTCTTCCATACTTAAGCACTTCTGTCGTCCCATCGTTGCACGATACCCTTAATTACAGATGTTTGTTTATCCGGATACACGTTGTAACTCGACTCTCATCCGGTAGCTTACTATTAAATACTGGTCGTATCCAACCGGCGCGGTGCATTTTATATGTATGTGGTACTTACGTCACCCAATGCATAACGTTAGGCACTATTGCGCAATAATGCGTATTATTTGCCATATCATACCATTACAAACTTGCATTGTATTTTTAGTAAATGAATTGTTTTTCAAACCACCGAAAGCTTGCAACAAGTCGGGTGGTCCTATTCATGTTGCGCGGAGTGTATTAGTTATCTCTTAAATTAAACACATATAAAATTACAACACGTTTATTAAAGAAATTAGTATGTATTGCCCATTAGTTTGGCCGACACCCCTGCATCAGATAGTCAATTAATATCTTTTTCAAAAAGTTATTCTGGTTTGCAATTGAAAAGCTTGTTTAAAATCATTTTACCATATCACATTGGCTATAAAAATTTTTTGTCTCAAATAATGTCGCAATGCTTCAAAAGTAAAAATTCAAATTAAAATAAAATAAATGTAGATATAATCCCTAACCCTACTCTTGCTAACTTTCTCTGAGTTGAATGTTGCTGAAAAGCAATTCTTCTTCTATTGAACAAAACTGACACTTTTTCTTTAATTATCACATCCAAAATTGTTGTTGACAATATTTACCAGAATTATTAGTCTATCAAGTCTCTCTCTTACAAAAATCGATAATAAACAAGACCTCTTTTATTTCGCCATATTTACAGTATTTCCTTTCTTTAATAGACTACTCATATTAAATACAGATTCGATTCCAGTTCTGATCTTAAAACGTCTTTATCAATTTACGAATGAAATTAGGTTCATAATCCAAACTCATTTCACCTTCTTAAACTTCATGAATCATCTTCAAGTTGTACGTTTGAGATATTTGTAACAATGTCTCAAATGAATTTTATCGACAGGCATCTTCCTAGCTTGCAATCACAGCACGTATCAACTGCTGCATTTTACGTATATGATAAACACAGGGGTAACTAGTTTTATTACTGGAACGTATTAATACTAACCCCCCCATACCTTTATATATTTCTTTACATATTTTTCTTCGAAATATTCTACTTTCAGATTTTTCCATCCACTTTTTAATCCTTTCTACGACTAATTGTAAATCTTGCGTCATTTCTTAACACTTGACTGAACATATTGCCAAAATCAGTTCTGCTCTTTGCTCTTTAAAGTACATCGTCTATTTCAAACTCTTGTATTATTTCACGATTTGATAGTGTACAATAACTTGTCATATTTTTATTTTACTGTTCTTAATTCTGCTATTTTTCCTCATATTTTCTAGAGAAATAAATATTAATAGGAATATTTTGGAGAATAGTTTGACAAGTAGTGAGAATGACACATAAGTGGCGCTCTAATTGGTAAAACAAATGCACTGTAATTTAGGTTGGCTATGACTTCCAGTCATCCATCTAAACCACCCCTTAGGATTTTCCATTCAGTTGAATGTTTTGTTTTTATATTACTTGTATAATTACTTCTTGGGAAATAAAGGCATATTATTATTATTATTATTATTATTATTATATGTTTACCTTCCGATATTTAGATAAATCGATTGATTAGTTTATTTTTTGGCAGCTGATTGAAAAAGAAACAACACGTCGTTTTGTTAAAATGGAAAAAGCGGAGTATCGTGCGGTGATTAAATACTTCGTAATTAAGGGTATGAAAGCTACCGAAATAAACGATGAGTTACGGGAAACTTTAGGTGCATCTGCTCCATCATCCGCCACAATAAGTAGATGGGTAAGTGAATTTAAACGTGGTAGAACAAGCTGCGTTGATGAAGCGCGCTCTGGAGCACCCAAAATCGTGACTTCTAAGGAAATGATTATAAAAATCCATAATATTATTACGCAAGATCGACGACTCAAAGCGAGAGACATAGCAGACATGGTAAACATTTCAACAGGGAATTGGGCCTTTCTAAGCTTTCGGTAAGATGGGTGCCGCGATTGCTTACGACTGATCAAAAGTTAACTCGTTTGCACATTTCCAATAAGTGTTTGTTGGACCTTTATAAGCGGAATCCGGTTGATTTTTGTAGGCGATTTGTTACTTGCGATGACACTTGGATACACTACAGTACACCCGAAACTAAACAACAGTCGAAACAATGGTTAGAACGTTGTTCTGCACCTTCAAAGAAAGCGAAAACCACTTTATCGGAAAACAAGGTGATGGCATCAATTTTTTGGGATACAAAGGGCATTTTGCTCATTGATTACCTTCAGAAAGGTGCCACAATAAACGGACAATATTATGCAGAACTTCTACAAAAATTAAATGTTGAGATTAGTGCTAAACGGCCAGGAATGGCAAAGAAAAAGATTCTGTTTCACCAAGACAACGCTCCCTCGCATACCAGCACAGTTGCGATGTTCAAAATCCACGAGTTGCATTTCCAATTAGTACCGCATGCGCCTTATTCGCCGGATCTAGCCCCTTCCGACTTCCACCTTTTTCCAAAATTGAAAACGGCACTAGGTGGAAAGAAATTTTCGTCTAACGACGAGCTTATCATCTTCGTAAATGAGTATTTTACAATCCTTCCGGAATCGCATTTTAGAGATGGCATAAGGGCATTAGAGCACCGTTGGAATAACTGTATTGCTCTTTTATGAGAATATATTGAAAAATAAAAATTATTTTGTATTTGAAAAATTCGTTTTTCATTTCCATTCTCACTATTTGTCAAACTACCCTCGTATGTGTATGAATATCAAATCTTGAAAATAAAATATATCGTTTCTTAAAGGTAGAAACATTTTTTAATATGAAACATGAAACATTAAATCTATTAAATCTATATATTCTGCATTAGTTTTTGAATATCAAAAGAGATTTCTGCATTAATTAGAAGATTTTGTAAAACTGTTATTACGAGATAAAGAGGTTATCTCGTAACACCTTTGTATTTTCATTCTATGATTATTATCTTTTTTATTCCATTTTTTAACGTTTTCTTATTTAGGATGGTTGCAGACTACAAATTTTAAATAAAATTTTTATTATTATCATTAACAAAATCAACTATATCTAACTTATGATGTCATTTCTTTTGGAATTCTGTAAATAATGTCCATACTCTGAAACTAACAGCGCAAATAGATAAACAACCAAAGTTAGAATAGCTGCGTGAAAAACTTTTGCATTTTGTTACTTCTATAAGCTAAGTACAAAATTTTTAATTTAGTATTCTTTTTTGCACCCAAAATTTAATAGTTCATTAAATTACTTATAATTTAATTTTCCTCTTTCTGTACAACAATATAATAATTAAAAAGGAACTTTTGGTCTAATTTTCCAGTAACATAATCAGTTGCATTCTCAATTATCTTTTATTACCAAAATAGTCTAAATATTAGCACATAACCTTCACGTCATACGCTAAAATTTCATAATATAAAAAAAATAATACTTGTTCCAAGAACATAGATTATAAATTTTTGAAATGCCTACCACTCTCCTCCAAGTATAAATTTATTCCTTTCATATTTTCAAAAACATTGTGAATTTCTTCTTCTTTAATTGGTTCAATTTTATTCTGAATTGCTTGAAGCAAACCGTCAAGATTATAAAATCGATTCTTATAAATATTATTTTTTATTCGAACAAAAAAAAATAATTCGAAGGCATTAAGACTAGTGACTGGGGAGGCCACAAGCCTCGACTTATTATATGATCACCATTAGATTTCTCTAAATATTCTAACGAACTCTGAGCAACATGATATGTTGCATTGTCTTGATGGAAATATCCTAAAATTAGTTCATCATTATGTAATGGTGAAACAATATAGGATCTATAACCCTCTGTCGTGACATTGCCATCCACATACCAATTTTAGTTATGCGCTTAAATGATTATTGAACCAGTTGCCATGTTATTCTTGATTTGGCATCACGAAGAACAGTTTGGTACGACCTATTAAATTTACTTAATTAAAGTAAAAAGTCATAAAATTTTGGTAAAATTGCTTATTAATGCTAATCATTTCTGTAAAGATTTTATCGGACTGAATAACGGAATTCCACAGGGCTCCGTAATGGCCTCATATCTTTTTAATATATGTACGTGTATCTGGTATGCCAGAGACAACATCCCGCAAATTTGCCTGTGCGGATGATATTTTCATAGCAACACAGGATACTGCAAAACCTGAACGCTTGCTTCCAATAATGGTGTCTCACATGAGACTAGTAAAACTGAAACTTGTTGCTATCACTTGAATAGCAAATTAGCTCATAAAACACTACAAGTAACCCTTAATGGCACTATTCTGCCCCACAACTCGTCCCCAAAGAGTAATACTGGACAGAACACTTTCGTACAGGAAACACTTGTCCAATGTCACTGTAAAACTACAATCGTCGTTATCGCGAAAATATCATCTACATATCAGATCCAAAGTTTTGGAAAATATTTAGCGTTGTTTAAATTCAGCTTCAAAATTATTCATGAATAAATACGAGAATTCTTTATTAATAAGCTATCATGCCTGGACTAAATATTTGTTAATAAAAATCCTGATAGAAATACGAAATCGTGTTTACGCGCGTAACATTGCACATAGTTCACAAACAAATGAAAACTTATTGTAAAAGAATTACTTAAACAATTTAACGCAAAGAAATACTCAAATAAAACAAACCAATTTTATAATTTAAGGTTTATATCCGTTGTTTGACAAGTTAAGACAAGTAAATTCGTATAGGAGCCTATATTATTTTACTATCTTTCATACTCCGTATAGAAAGAGAAGAAAGAAATCAATTACAAACGTTCATTCACCCATCCACGTCAATAAAACTAAATCCTGACTGCATACGTCTACTCTCTCCTCTTATCCTAAGGTGTTTTATCCCTCGATGATTCTGACCAGTCCCCTTGTCTGGCGTAGTAAGCCCGACCCATGAGTGATGGATTACAGCATCGATTAGAGTTGATTGCCGCTAACGGACCCCTCTCGGTTCTTATTTGTGCATCCGCCGCTCTCACCTCAGCCAGCCACCTAAACTTCGAAAACCTTAATTCTTGCGATGGAACGACAAAAAAGAAAACAGATCAGTCAGGAGCTGCGGAAGAGGTCAAACGAAACGCGAAAAAATCGAACGGCGAAAAAATACACTTCCGAGAAAATCCGTTAAAAAAAAGGAAATGGACGGAAAACCAATTAATTTCACCCGTTTTATTAATTAACTTTAATTATTATTCGCTATTGCAATCAAGATATCCCGCCAGAGAGGATATTTTAAGAGGTGAATCTCGAACGGTGGAATGAGGGCCCTTTTTCTTCATCTTCTTCCTCCTTCTGTTTTATTAGAATTTTATTAGCGACGAGCTCATTCGATAACGTTCATCGTTCAGGGTGGATTGAGATATATTGTTCCTGGGCCTGTCGATATTTTAATATTGGCTCTGGAATGTTCAATGCAGTTTAATAAGAAAGATTGCATACCTTTCATATATCGGATGAGTAAACATACATGTTTGTACGAGGTCGGTTTATTAAAATAACTTCATTAAATCTTTTTTTTGGAATATATATACGCTCCGGATAGAAAAATATAGATTGTAAGGACAATAGTGACATAATAATTCGATGCTAATAAAATTATTACAAATATTAATAATCCAGTTATAGGACAAAAATCGACAGGGTAAAAAATAAAATAACAACAATAGAATAGAAAGAAGCGTAAATAATCGAACAATAGTCTTAAAAATATAAACAATTTATTCAAGTCTGGAATAAAATAAAATATGAACACAGTAAATAGAAAAACTAGTCATAAAATTTACAAATGCAAACTACAGGCTGTAAAACTTCCACCTCAGTAAATGGAGGCTTAAATAAGGTCCTAGCATTCTTACTAATACATAAATATGTACGTATGTACTAGAAAAGTATCTTTTAAACTGTGTTTCACAGGACCTAAGGGTTCATCAATACTTGTCAAGGGTTCCGTGTAAAGTCCCGCAAAATATTCAAAAAATACTTTTATATTTTTATTAGATCCGTATTCCGCATTATAGGCTAATGTGGGGGCGTGCCCTGAATTATTGAAGATTTTTGGATGACAGTATATAAAGACAATCTGACGACACGGCGGGGTATAGTCGACACGAGTGCAATGCAGTAAAGATAAATTACTCGTTACAAAGTGAATAGTAAAAGGAATCATTCAAATATTAATGATACTGTTTACTACATATTTTTCAAGGATTTCACCTATCATCAGGTAAACTTATGTTATTAACGGACGATTCCTTTGTAGGATTGCGTACGAATATACACACGAATATATCGGATGACAGAACAAGAACGCGTCATCTCGCATGTCGGCAACAATATCGTTACAAAGTGATTTATTTACATGAGTCACCCTAGAAAAAATAACAGTAAACTGAGATAGTGTAAATAAGTGAGATATATTATGAATTATAATCTAGGTTATAGGCAACATCGTAGTAGTTTTATAAACAATATAAAGTGATAAAGATTGTATTTAAATTAGTTTTAGTATAATTTACATTTACATAAATTTTAAGATAAGAATCTAATAGAAAGTTTAAAATGAAATTGTAGCTGAAACAAGGTACGCTGAAACATCTTAATCCAGATAATGAGTCATTATCGTCTAGCACTTCCGAAGATCATACGCTGAGAAATGTTCCACCAAGAAAATGAACTCCGATCAAAATCAAAATATGAATTTTAATTTAATTTAAAATGGCAAGAAAATATGACGAAAACTATATCCGGCTTGGATTCACGTTTTCAAACAATAATCCTCAGAATATTGTGTGCGGGACAAATACCGAATAGTTCTATGGCACCAGCTAAATTTGTAGTCATTTGGAAACTGTCCATGTGGGATTTGAAAATAAATATGTTGATTTTTTAAACATAAACGCGACAAACCTGGGATCAAATGGACCAGTGGGGGCAATTCTACTAACCTTTGTTAGATGCTTTTATTAACGACAATGTACAGGTACAAACGCTGCGAATGCTAAACTAAGGAAGCTTTCTACAGCTGTTTAACGCTTACAATAAAGTTCAAGAAATTACACTTGTAGCCATCATATAATTCACATGGAAGCACTTGCAACCAAGAGGTTGCCTTGTGAGTTTTAAAACGTCTTTAATGACATAGGAAGCTTCCATTCATCATTTCTTGTGCATGCGGAAGTAAGATGGCTATCCCAAAGAAAAGTATTAATAAGATTTGTTAAAGTGGGTGCACAGTTTGCACTTTAAGAAAAGCAAGTAAATGTGTTCACTAAGAGTAAAACAATTCTACCTTTTAAAAAGTTACAGTTTGGATTGGCTGTGTCAATCGTCTAGAACTTAATTGTTTTCCAGCTTTGAATGACGTTTTGGAAGAAAAGGATATTGATGTTACCACCAATTGATATAATGAAGTATCCGAGCCATTTATAAAACTAGAAGTAAACATTTGAGCAACTTTTCCCAATGAAAATCGTAAGAAATTGGGTTATTCCTTGTGGATCAAAAATCTATCTATTACCAAGAAATTTTTCTCTTTATCAAATCAGAAAAATACTTAAATGGATCGGAAACTTAAAATGTGGTTTTATTGCTTTCGATCTATAGGAACAACGCCCAAACTTTCCCTAATGGCACCGATTTTAATTTTGTCGAGTCTAGTAACCCCTCTATACTTTCAGTATTCTTATCTCCAACGTAGAATATTTTAAATTTTACTTTATCTGTCAAAACCCAAAATTCACTTCCATAAATCAGATTTGGTACGAACATTGTTTTGTAAATCTTAACTTTGATCTGTTTGGGTACTTCGCTCTTGTTTAGGAAAACTAATTTTAGGACATGAAATAACCTTATTATTTCCTTAATTCTATTAGCCACATGTACCTCTATATTTCCCCTTCCATCCAAAATTTCTCCCGAATATCTTAAAATTTCTTTTCTTGAAAATAAGGAAACTTCAGTCTTTTTGTTGGTTAATTTCCATTTCAAATTTATTTTATTTGTATTGAGTTTTTGTCATATTTCTATTAAACTTTTCGGTTCGAATTCCTTTGATGAAGTTAATACTACGTCGTCCGCATGTAGAAATTCTTTTATAAAAACGTGTTGAAGTCAATTCCATTATTATTGTATATATTTCTATATGCAAAGAGAAGAAATGTATGGAACTATATATATATAGTTCATTCTCAATTCTTCTGTTTCTTAACGAGGTCAATATTTTATTTCTTGCAAGGACGTCAAAAGACTTTTTAAGGTCTAGTGTACATACATATATAGAACTTCTATTTCTGTATCCTTTCCACGGTGTGTCTTCGAGAAAAAATCAAATCTTGAGAGCCTCTTCCAGGCTTAAATCCTGCTAGGTTTTCCAGCAATGTGCTCTGTCCTCTCTGAATTCTTTCTTCTTTTGGAGTACATTCTCAAAAATTTTCTCGGCAATATGTAGCAACGGTATCCATCTGTAACTATGGCAGATCGTAACATTTCCCCTTTTCGTATATTTCCACTATTATTACCCAGTTTCAGTCGTGTGGTAACTTCTTTGTTTACCTCCCATGTTCATTATTTTGTCTAACGCGGTCACCATCTTCACTTCACAGTTTAAGAAAATTGCGCTAATTTTCTGCGTGACTAAGTACTTTTTCAAAATAGAAAATCGACTGTTATGGAGGCAGACTTATTATTGGAAAATATGCTTTAATTGTCAAGAATAAACAATTGCTTAACTTTTCGAGATATCAACATTTTAAATGAAGGGCAAAAAATAGACGAACTCATGAACTATGAAGCAATGAAAGTAATTATATTTGAGCAGTCCTTCCCTTCTTAAACGTACTGATATTCAGAAACTACTTAATTGAGGGGACGTTTTAAATAAAGGCACAGAGCAAAAAAAAAGAAGAGACAATTCGGCACATCATTTAATTACCGGTTAACGACACCCTTGAAACGGCCTACCGCCATTCCAGTAACGAGTTATACTGCCAATAAAATCATTTTGGTCGTTTTATTTTATCGCGCGAGTGGCGGCGGCAATTCCTCCATCATCGACGGCCGAGCGCGAGCCTTTTATAACTGCGAGGGTATTATTCCCGCGGCCCCAACTAAAACTGTATTTAGGCACCGTTTCGACTTTATCTCGTCAAGCACTGGAGGACATTACGAACATTTTAAATGTTCCTTCGCAGTGGAGTCACTGAGGTCGTCGCAATTTCAAAAATAACTAATTATAATTAAGTTAGCAGATTATATATCGGGACGAACTATCCTCTAATGCAAATAACTGTTATTGCATTGCTCTTATCAAGAAATTACTTTAGTCGTTGCAATAATAATTACTCAATAACAAAGACATCATTTATGAAGTATTTAAATTTATGAATATTAATTTGGTGCGTTTGAAACGTCTGCTTTCACTTTTCATATGCGCAGTATTATGCCATGTTTGTGATCAAATTCCTAAATGTGCATTTGCAAGCGATACAGTTCTTCTGGTAAAAGAAAATCAAAGTGTCCAATAAAATTTAGTGACTTAATACAGACTAAGCATATATGTGAAAATGACTCACGAACGAAAACTAAATATCCAAGTAGAACAAATCAAGCTACATATCTAGACGTAATAATAGAACTTCAAATGCAAATATAAGTAAAAGAATAAAGAAAATTTCAAACATTTCATACCATACAAAATATTAAAATGAAATTACTTATTTAACATTATTTGCAAACCAGCCTTCACTTATGATAATAAGACGTGAGTAGTTTCGAGAAGAATGAAAAGCACTCGAAATATCCGAGAAAAAAGAAGGGAGTGTCAAATAAAGTCCATGAAGAATCTAAATATGAAAGGATAACTCAAAACGAAACCAAAATAGGGATATATTGTTTAACTCCAAAAAAATCAGTAATCTGACCCAGCTCATACTTCAGTAGTGACTGGGGAATATACATATATGGAAGAAATTACCTTTTATATTTAAATCAACTTCTTATATCTATCTTAAGCTCTTAGATAGTATTAACAATAAAAGGCTTTCTTTAACGATTATTCACATGTGGATGTAAAATGTATTACGATACCTTACACTGTGTTCTTTAATCATTTTTTACATTGGAGTTATTGAAATATTACATTGAACAACACTGCTACATACAAATTACGACTCATCAATTTTGCTTGAAAACCACTGAATAATCTTCAGTTCTTAATCAACAGCAGATTCCCAGAGTATAATCTTGTGCAAATAGCTTTAGATATAATTTCTTATAGCATCAGAGCAAGCAACAAATGCTGAATTCATACAAAAAATAAAGAACGTTTTTCTCGCAGGCATTTTTTAATTGCGACAATAATGCAGAATTTGTTTTACATCTACTATGATATACACGTTACTTTTTTACTAGATCCTCGTTCAAGTTCAAACACTTATCATAACATAACATTTTATAAATTTTCCTATGCCTTCTTCACATTTCATTCTCACCAGATTATTGAATCAATCAATCAATCACAACCTGTCGCAGAGGTGACTACTACCTAAAAAACATTTCAGCTAGGGTAAGATATGAAAACCACTATTTTTAAGTCTAAACTATACAGTGTGAACGAACTCTATCGACCATCAATACCACATCGTGGCACAGCATTTGTTTTAAATTACGTGACGAAGTAAATGAAAGGTTTGCAAGTTAGTTTGCAAGAGTTATGTATTTATTATATTCTCCTACAATTGACCAAAAGGATACCCTTTCGATCCCAAAAAGGAATCACTTTTCTTGTGCATAAAATTTATCAGAAGTATTTTGATTTTGTTAAGGATCAGGACTAATGACTGTTTATAGACTGACGTTTCTTTTTTACTATTTTATTCCCAGTCTTGGTTCAAAAATTCTTCGGTTTTTTGCTCGTAACATCAAAAATTAGTGGCACCCATTTAGCAAGCACTTTTTCTAATTTATATCATTTTTGACAATTTTACGAAATAAAGACTGAAATTTCAAAATAAAGTGACGGCTAACTCTCAAGTGAAAGCGTTTGCCCTCTTGGATTTTTTCATAAACGTTTGTTCTGTCGTTCAGTCACAGTAGAAGGTGAGCGTTCAGCGTTTGATCATCGGCTATTAAACGTGGTTCACCATTTTCAAACTTAAACTTGATTCGAGACGTTACCATACACTTCTCTAATCTACCTATGGATTTTGATAGAACGAACATATTTACATTCAAAAAAGGAATCTGCATTTAAAACGTTCTCTACTTTCTGGATGATTATATTTACCTTAGTTTCAAGCCATTGCGCTTAATAAATCATGTTTATAGCAAAGTATTTGGCATCTTCTCATTGGGGCATCGGATAATTAAGCATTACTTTTAAATAAGTTCTTTTTCTAAAGGCTACTTGTACAGGTTTGGTTTCGTTAACGTACACTCATGATTTTCTAAGTCAAAACCGAATATTGTTCGAATTGCTCTAAAGATTTTGTAGTGCTACAGTTAGATATGAAATGCTACAACCTCGATGTGGTCAGCAAAATTGTCGACCATTATAAATCTTGTTTTTGTAATAACACCCACCAAACACATACAGAATAAAACCAGTCTACCTGATGAGCTCTGAATTAAGCAAAGCAATCATCGTAGTCATTGCTTTCAACAGTGGTTATTTTCATTAGTTACATCGTATGTACGTGCTTTAATTAATAATTCTTGATAGCCGCGAGCTATAACTTTCAATATCAAAAATTCCTATCAATCAAAATAACTTTATTAAAATAAATATCTACTTTCTTTAAGTAAAATTACATTGATTATATAATTTCGTAAACCTTTAAAACATATTTTTCCTACTAACATTATCATGTGACATAAATAGAAACAAGTAACATAAACAACTTGGCTTTCATCATAACAGGTACTAAAATGTTATGAGCGGGAAAGGAAAGCAATAAACATGGAAAAAATTGCATAATAAATACCTACTTAAAGTAGTAATCTTTTTCGAAGCAAAAACACACACATATTGCCAGACAATCTTCCAGGAAATCCAGGGCATAGAATTTTTCTCATATCTATGCAAAAATATGCGCGCAGACTAGATATAAATAAATACCGTATGAAATAATAAACTTGTACAGAAAAAATTGTAAAAAAAAATAAGAAGACATATATAAAGAGAACAGCCAATTTGTAACAGTCATATAAAGTCGTTTTAATTTCTCTCCTGATTTTCAGTAAACATCCTATTCATAACGACAAGCAACGCGGCAGATGTAAAGAAATAAATGGCGTGTGTATTGGTTTGGGTTCTACTTCTTCTATGTATTCCGTTCCTCTCTATCTCTCTCTCTCGCTCTCTGCCAAAAAGAAAACAAATTAATTTAACGAATTGAGTCTCTCCCCCAGGGACAACCATAATACGAATGACAAAGTACAAGAACTTCTATAATTTCTGCTACTTATAACATGTATTGTCTGTGCTTTAGAAACTCCATTAGACTCTGTATTTACAGTGGAGCGTTTCTATGCGATAGTGATGTGATGGTGGTGGTGTGGTGGTCGGGGTATGTCCCTGAAATGTGTTTTATGTAGTATGCTATCACATGCGTTTATACATTTATTTAATACATAGCGTTATAATGGTTCTTTTTGCGATTTTAATTCATTTGGAACAATAGAAGGTAAGTAAAAAAATGTTTTCGTAATGATTTCTAAATAAATAGTATTGTATGTTTGATTAGAAGTAATCCATGTTTCTAAAGGTTAGTGATGAGTTCTAACAATAATAAAATGCATATATCTGTACTTTGATAAATATTTATTACTACAAAGAAGTTTCAGAAATATTATTTATATTGGGGATATATCATATTTATTCACATGTCGGCATATACAGAGTGAAGCAGTCAAACCGCACATTTTATAGTTATTAAAAAAAACGTGCGAAAACTTATTTATTCATATATTACTACAAATTGTAGGAGAAAAAATTTCGTTTCTTGAAAGTATGTCCAGGAAGGTGGCGACTATCGTCGTGTACACATTGTCCGAACCTTATGCTGGAATTCTCACTGACACTACTGGCGCCCGTAATGGATGTACTTATTCTGTAATTCACACGTTTAACTCCTGTATTGTTGCTAGGAGAATCTTCCACTTGAAGTATCCCCTTAACAAGTAATCGTAAAGGATCAGGTCTGGTAGAGGCGACTGAACATCTCCATTCATACTGAAGGGATAGTTCGGGAAAGAGTCTTTCAGAAGATCCATTGTGAGACGGTTTCGTAAAAGGTCTCTAGTTGCTCCGTCTTGTTAGAAATGGATATTTTCATTCACAGCATTCAGACATAGTACACTTATGTTAATGTGATTACATGGCCATCATCCTTAGAAGAATACAGTCCAATTACTCCAATTAGAGAGATCATGGGCTTGACTATAACATTGACTGAATAGAGAAGTCAGGCCTTTCGTTATTAAGTTAGTCAGGGTTAGCAACGACCCAGCGTCGATAATTGTGTGTATTAGTGTATCCACGAAGGTGGAAATGAACTCCGTCACTTATCTACAGATTATGAACTGTGTCGTAACATATTCTTAAAGCCAACGTGGACAGGATATCTTTCGCAGAAAACATGGACACTATCTACATTTTATAAAGACGTAGGTGTAAGTAATTATACAAAATTTTCCTTACTATTCCAGTCGAAGGTCCGAAAGCAACGCTATGGTGTCTGGAGGATGTTCGAAGGCTTCTTGTAGTCACTACTCGTACAGCCTCTATAGTCTCGAGTGTTCTTGCACTACCACCTCTTGTTGTTTGCCCTGTATTTTCAAAATGTTAGCCCAAACAGGAATGATCTTCCTACTTCAAAGAGGAGCAGAAATCCAAAATGAAAACGTGGACGAAATTCACGTTGTGCATTTATGTAACTCGATAATTTTCTAAATACGCTCTTCACCAATTCTAAACTTCCAAATGTATAGAACCTGAAGGTCACTGTTCACTTCTCCCACTATACAAGCTTCTTAGTAATGTGAGCTTCCCTCCCTGTATTTAACCGAACAGTATTTATTCAAAATTTGGAGATATCGATGGCATTTTCGTTGAATACACAAAATTGTTTCAGTAGTCAGTAATTTGCTATTTTTAAATTTTGATGTTTCAAAAGTTGTTCACAACTTCAAGCTATATGGTGAAACGTCACTGTTACATTTACTCAATTTTTCCTTAATTGGAACTCCATGATCACCGTCCAAAGACAGAAAATATAAATATATAAGACATATTATTTATCTAAGTAAATCTTAAATTACCTCTATCAAATTTAGCTGTTTTCAGCAATGCTGCATTCACTTATTTGACATACTAAACTTGCACCATTCAAACCTGCCACGTTTACCTATGTAATAGAATGTCAATGCTAATATTTTAATAGATATAGTTTCCACTTTTAAATTAAATTTAGTCGCCGTTTAAGAGAAATTACGAAATTCAGGGTCGTAGTTTCAGCATAGTACCAAATTGTAAGCACTACTTAACTAGCATTTTTGCAGAATCATGATCTTTGAAGAAGAAAACGCAAAATTCAATTCGATAGTGATTTACGTTGATTCTTTCTAATTAATTTTATCAGTCGCCTTCACCAACAGCTCTTCAACTGTTATGAACGTAAACAACTCTGGTGTTGATATTGTTATGCCATGATGGTTAAATTATTTTAAGAAATTCCTTTCCTCCACAGTTTTTACTCAAATGTAAACAATCTGATAATCCATCCTGCAGACACCTTTTTATTACCCAAAATAATTTGTACAGGTATCATGGTAATAATAGAGACCTTTAAACGGCGATCTTGCTAAATTAAATTTCTAACTTTTCCCACCAACATTTCAATAATTGTGATTCTATTCCATAGACTTAATTTTAGGCTAAGATGGTGCATCTTCTCCTTACACAACAACTATTCTTTCATAAATAATTTTGGGTCTATTGCCTACTTTTGTCAAAAATATTACGATAGGTACTTCACTTAATTTCACTCGTTTTAATAATAAATAAACCATCCTAAATTTCTATAAACTACACGAATTCAGTACATGCACTTTGGAAAAATATTCAATTTCATATTGAACTTTGTAAAGTATTAAAATAGTGGTTGAGAGTTTGTTTAAAGACCAAGTGCCTGAACAAAATTCGTGGTTATGCGACTTGTTCGCTACTATCTTAATTTATTTTGTAGTTTCATGATTCGTGATATCAAAATTACAGTGTCATTCTCCTACTTGCAATCATGAATTTACAAAAATAAAAATTTCGCACCTGCCCCCCACATTTTGTCATGCATATATACATATAAAAAATACATTATCTTGGCGAAACCCTTACGATATATTGATTGATCCGAGAACACGAAACATTCATATATACACGATGATATTGGAGAGGCCGAATTCGTTTTTATGGAGAAAGAAAATTCCACACCGCTGATACATATTTCATATGATTTCTTATATATAAGGCAGAAATATGTATTAGAAAACCTTACGTTGACTTCACCAAAAAAAAGAGATCGTATAAAAATGAAATTACAAAATTTTATTTATACTTTAGTTCTGATTTTTTTGTTTCGATTTTCTCCGCAGGCGTGAGTTATGTATTCTGGATGTTGTTCAAATTACTTTCGAGTTTACGTTATGAAAGTATGATTAGAAATCAAATAATCTATACGAAGGAAGTGTAAAGATAAATTTTAATGTAATCTAGATAGCCATGAAAAGGATGACAAATTGCGATGATTTTTAAACGTCAAGTCATGTTAACTTTTCTTAATATTCTGACCTGCTGGTACGATTTCTATAGTTTTGATAGCAGTTTGAATAAAGAAAAACGATTGATTTAGAAGTCGATAGAAAAAAGTTATCCGTGAATGTGTCATTGCTGTATAGAGTGAAAATGCTCCAATAGTATCAAGTAAAATTCGAGGCGTTTGGTTGGGTCCAAGAATCCATTGTGTCTACGATCCAAAATCCGGTAGCAATCTGTAGAGACAAGAACACAATAAATACTAAAAGATATTGAAAGCTTGGTATAGACAGATTGTAGAATTGAAGTTTCCCTTATTACTGCGATACCAGTTTTGAAAATCTTGCACGAAGATTCAGAGATAAACCAAATGTTAACGAGGTTGGAGTCCATTAGAACAGAAATTTGAAAGGAAAATTTAAATGTGATAAAACAAAATTTTCACTGACGATGACACCTCATGTCAATGCATTAAAAGCGAAAACGTAGTGTTCAAGTGTTGAGTACTCGACGAATAGCACTACAATTACTGATAATATGGCCTACAAAGGCCATTAAAAATTTGAAAGCTGCTGTCTAAGCAAAAATATCTCAAAATTTTGTTGAGAAAAACATACCACTGCACGATAATTACAGAGCATCAGACTCAAAAAGTTATCGAGAAATGCGGCTTCCAGAAGTTGAGACATCTACCCTATAGTCCGGATCTAACACCCACAAATTACTATTTTTTCCCTAAATTGAAAAGACAATTACGAGGACAGAGATAATGTCCTAAAAACTACTATTAAAGATAACTTTAAGGAGTTACCAAGAGAATTCTTATTTCAGTATTATAAAAACGTGAAAATTATATAGATATTGAAATTGAAGGAACATATATACGAGGATGTCTTTTAAGTTTCGCATAGTGGGACATAGAGGGTGCCACTAATCAAATTTGGTGCTAAAAATAAACCTCCATCTTCAGTTAACCTAAACCCAAAGTTTCAGTACGATACGTGCAGTGTTGTTGCTACAACGAACTGTCAAAATTAACAAGTTAGTTGAAAAATGGAATTAAAACCTGAACCGGAATAATTTTTTATAATTTTTGAAGACAATTATCTCAACAACAATGCCGAATCGGTTTCTGTTTTCGGCAATGAAGCACCACATCAGTCAACAGTTTCTCTTTGGTATGGAGAGTTCAAACGTGGACGCATTAGTCTTAGCAACGATCCAAGAGCAGGTTCACCAAAAACGGCAGTCATTTAGAAAAACGTGGATGCTGTGCGCAAGATCAACGAAGATCGATATGTGACATTATTGGGGATTTTAAAGACCTCAATTCGAAAATTTTTGCATAAAGAATTGTTTGTAAAAAAATTAGTTTCCCGTTGGATACCGCATCTGTTGAGCGAAGAATAGAAATCAGCTAGCCAATTCTAGACCGCTCAATGCCGGAAACTCTAAAAACGAGTACAACATTGTCAGTAGCGATGAATCTTGGATTTACTCATTCGAGACAAAAAATAAACACCAGTCGTCTGTTTGGGTATTCCAAGGTGAAAGAAAGCCTGCAAAAGCCATCCGTTCTCGAAGTGTGTCCAAAAGGCGATCGCGACATTTGCCTCGAAAGCAAGCCATGTAGCAACAATTTAAGATCAAAAAACTGTTATTGCCAATTTGTATACAACCATTTGTTTGGCGCAAGTCATCGCTGAGCTTCGAAAAACCAATCCCGAACGACGAATCATCCTCCACCAAGACAATGCAAGTTCGCACACAACACACAGGACAATTGAATTTTTAATGCAACAAAACATCGAATTTCTGGACCATCCTCCTATTTCTTTACCTTTTCGGAAACAGGACAGACTGCGTGATCAAAATTTCCATTCGTCAAAAGGAACGGTCGATGCCTTCAAAAACGCAATTTTGATTCCACCATCAAGCGAGTGGAACAACTGCTTCCAGAATTGCAAAACTTAAAAGACAACCCACGTATAATATGCTCCCATTGTCTTCTTTAATATCGAAGTAGAGTACAAAAAAAATCTCTCCTCGTAATTTCGTTTTATTTGTAAATTCTCTAAAAACCTCTTTGTAACACAGCTGAAATAAAGCAAGCCCACAAAGAGAAGATTAAAATAAAATTGAGGAAACCCTCGTCTATTAGTCGAATAAAGCGTTCAATTTAAAAGAAGTAAAGGTGATTCATATATAATACGGAAGTCAATGTAAATGATGTAAGTTGAGAGCACTCAATAATCATCCAGATAAACTTCAACCTACTTGGACGCGCTCTTGATAATGGAAAAGGCTTCTTCCGGCTTCGATTTAACAACTTGTGTAGTGTTGCATTTTCTTCCTTTGTTCTTAATCTGTTTGCATCTTTAACTTTTTTTTAAGATAGAATTTGTAAAAACTATATTATTTCGAAAATGCAAATATCTCCTAAATACTTTGTATTTTTTAAATATTTTTTCAGTTCTAATTCTATCACAGTTATTTGTCCTTGTTAATTGTTCAATTGTTTTATTTGTTATACTTTTTCCCTCACGATAAATATTATGTAAATTATTATATTATTATTTCATAAAAATTCAAGACAGAATATTAACAATATTAGTGTGAGGACAGATCAGTAGTTAGTGGGCTTATATAAGAGAACACAAGCTTTTTGGTGAAAAATTATTTTATTTTTCAAACGTACTCCGAATCTAAATCGTGACATTTAGTCTATCGATGTTCAGATTTTTATTTCTTGAATAAGCTGGATGCGGAAGCAGTTCGAAATGTACTTCATGAATCTATGCAATAAAACAGTCAAAGTATTAACACTTGTATATCACGAAGAAAAAGTATTCGTTTCTTCTTTAAGTGGAACCTTCTACATTGTATTGCATCGTGCTGTTGGTTGGTTTAGGAGGCATCCATAGTATCCGCCTAATATCATTTTACCCTTTTGCAGATAATTGATAAGAAGAATACCATTGCAATCTCGAACGAGACTAATTATAATTTTTCTTGCCGAATGTACGATCTTCGCTTTCTTGAAAGCACTTATACTAACCTCAGCAAGCTGTTTCAATTGAGAGTCGAAATGTGTTCTCTTTCACGTTCATGGTATACAATCAACATCTTGCACATAGTTTTTTCATGCCCAATTCATTATTCAAAATGAAGTATACTAAATAAAAATAAAAACTTAATCACTGATCAGTACTCCATTTTTCCATGTTTAAAAACAAGTTAAAAACAGCTCGCTTTCTACTCAAATAATAAGCGTCTTCACGATTGGTATAAACGCAAATTTTGATGATTAAGGATTGGCAAATTGAAACAAGATTTTCTATTTCCTCATAATTATGCAACTATTACTACTCTAAAATATTAAGGCTGTTCATAAGCGGGGCAGTCAAAATTAAAATTTGAGAACGATTGCAAAAATTGAAAATGGCAAAGGGTAGAGTCAAATTTCAAGTAAAAATATCAATTATTTAAATTTTATGAAACTTCAAGTACAATATGACATTCAATGTGTTTCTAGAAATCAAATGTTTGAGTAGTCAAACATAAGCCACAGGTATGATAAGCTGTAACTTCAATAAATGAAGTCAGAAATGCTACAAATATCAAAATCATCATAAAAATTAAAATGCTGCGTGGTTGGCACAATTTTTAAATGAAGAAAACAATTTGAATCATTTGCAAGTTACTCCTTCGTAGAGAACGAGATAAATTTTTGGACTGGTTTCTTATTACTGATGATTAAACCTGGATTCATTTCTCATAGTGAATTAAAATGTACCAGCATACAATACTATTAATTAACATATTTGCTTGAGAAAAGTAACTAGACGTTCAGGAAAAATAAAAACGAGATAAACTTCTGTTTGCTTTCCACAAGATAGTGTTCGTTCACATATAATCGCAGATACATTTGATACCATAAGCAAACTTAAGCGAAATCTTAACTTGTAGATTTCCACTGTTATCGTCAATAATTTCTTGTTAGTTTCCAAACTCGTCCGCGACACTACTAAGCCTCATTTTTATTGGAGCAATTAAAAGACCTTTTATGCAGAAATAAATGCTGCTTAAGTAATGAATTTACGAAGGCTGTTTAAATAGTGTATTCACGGCTACGTCTAGAATTCTTCCAGCAAGGTGTTAACTATGCAGTGAGACAATATTGAAAAATAATATACAAATTTATTATTTCAATATTATAATAACTGTTTTAGAAGTAGAATCCTTTTCGGTTGTGTAATGGTAACATGTTATATGTATGTATGTATATATTACATAGTATAGTACATGAATAACTTTATCTTATCGTAGTTCATAGTTATGAATCTTAAGAAAATAAATTTATGCCAGCTTGAAGATATGAAAACACAAATTTAAGGCATTATACATCATTTTAGAACGTTTGAACAGTAACAGCACCACATTTATATTGTATATAAAATGCCTTCATCATACAGGCAAATATATGACTTTGTCGCACCTAATTGTAAGGATAGCGCGTCGTAAAAACTTTATCTATGCAAATTACACACATCGTTCACCCCGTTAGCTTCTTTTATATCCTTCTGCATCGTATATCTTCGATTCGGTGAAATGGTGGCGTTGAGTTGCCTCATTGGAGGACACAGAAAGGGACTATTCCCGAATCTTTTGCGTTGAATTTTACTTTCCCACACTGGCCCTGTCCGTACGTATTTTCTACAAGAGTGTGTGTACATGTATATATATGATATTCTCTCCCGCCTCCTATTTCTTATTCCTCTTCCTTCGTATTATGATAATTCGGACGCAGTGCGTGCGGATCTTTACGCGTAAATGTAGATGTGACTTTCAATTTAGCTCCGGCGGTACGGGATTATGTTGGCGTCGCGAATCCGGGCGCCGCACTGCTTGCTCCGGTTTTCCTTCTTCTTTCCCACTATCTGGCCGTGCACACACAACACACGCCAGGACGACCAAAGAAAAGAGGAGTCCGTCAGGAGAACGTGCCTAGATTCGGAAACATGCTTATTTCATGCCTTGATTATCGGGCGACGGGCGCTTGTGCGTACGCTGATGTTGATGCGTTTAAACGCGAAAACGCGAAAGCGTTTAAATAAAATGGACGATATATACAGATGTGATCAGTATTTTAATTTTCTCGATAAGGGAGAAGCAAAGTTTTCTTGAATTATGTACCAATGCTGCTGAACAAAGAAATATCTTGGAAGATAGAACGTATCTATTATGTGTGTACTACTTCGACATAGGTATTCAAATTTATTTATGGAAAATAAAACTCCTTTGATATTAATCTTAATTATTATTTTATTGTACAATCGTTTTCAAAACATTATATATAACGCTGAAAAACTTTCAATAATAGACATTGGGTAGTGCAGGTGTAAGTTAATCCTTCAAAGATTGCGAAAAATAACTTCCAATCTAAGAGACTGATTTGGCAAAACGTGAGGCTCGAAATGAAGCGAATTAGAAGCATTTAGGTTTTTTATTATTTTGCAACATATCCTTCCTCAACCTCACTTGGACAAACGATTCTGAAATACCATTACGCCATTTTCGTAATAATCCTTCTCAAGGTCTTCAAAACACTGCTTTGTTCTTCATCCGATCGAAAGTTCTTCCTGACAAGGAAAAGTTCGAGTGGTGTGCAAAGGGGCACTGTCGTGATAAATAAAAACTTCTTTGTGGGCTATTTGATGCTATTTTCTTTAAATTGCTTTCTTCAATGTGTCTAGTAGAGAAGAATAATACCATTAACGACTTGACCCTTTACAAGAGAATTTATAAAAATTATCCCCTTCAAATTCCAAAAAAATAGTAACCATTACGTCATCCGTTGATAGAAATATCTTGGTTTGCTTCTTCCAATGTTAAATTTTGCATTTGAATTCAGGAATATAATGGCGAAGTCGGGCTTCGCCAGCTATAACAATTCATCCCAAAAAATCAATTGCGTAAACTTGATTTATGGCTCTACAAGCTTACGTAGTTAATTTTTTTCCAAGACTTTTTATAATTGATGAAGGCTTCACCATTGCTTATTCGTACATGCAAAATCTTTACTAACTTTTGAATTTCAATAATTCTTTATAATTTTCTTCCATCCCAAATTAAATTAGTTTGACACCCACGATATTACCGGCTTTTTTAACTCAACATTGTCCTCATTTTGAAATCTATTATGATTATCAAATACTGATAGCAAATGATCTTTTTGTCTTACTTTGTCCCTTCAGAACAGTAATCTACACAAGCAGCCTTTTCCGATTTCTATCCCTAATCTACCACACTATTTAATCTATCTACGAAAAATCTCAAATTTATTTAAATTTCTTGATTATTTTCCTGGCAAAACCTAGTAGAACTTATTACGAATTTCGATGTCTAACTACAAGCTCCATCAACGTGATTTCTTCTTCTAGAGATTTAGAAAAAAGTTGATTTTAATAATAACTAGTTGGAATTCAATCTTTTTCTAACAATTTATAGGAACCTACTTCGATATTATCTGTTCGCTAGCAGTTTACAAAATTAATAGAAAGACACACTACTTGAAATTTTGTTTGAGTAAGACTTCCTCACACCCAATTTACTCAAATATCATAGATGATATTAGATGACTATGCTGGTCTAATATGTTACGTAGGTCACTAGACTGAATCTGACAAAGCAACTTCAACCTGTAGCACTGATAATCAACTGGGGACAAAAAAGTAGGTAGCATTCGATGAGTAGCGAGAATCATGTTATCCCCTTAATCCACATTAGGATTCAACTCGTAGTATATCATATTACAATCCAAGGCAAATTCAAGGCTTGTTACGAGAAATATTTCTAAAAAGGTGCATATAAGAAAGTACAGTATGTACTCGTAGTAGTTAAAATAGGTAAAAGCTTAAAATAATATATTGAGAATGAACAAATTATAGATTTGAAAATTCATTAAACGCCATGGAAAAAGCATATAGTCAAACTACATTTTAGAATTAAATTTTGCTAAATCTAAATAAACATTTAAACAAATTTATCTTCAAAGAGAACGGGAGTTTACTAATAAAAAGAAAAGTTTTAATAAATATATATATATATATATATATATATATATATATATATATATATATATATATATATATATATATATATATAATAAATAAAACTCTCTTTCGAATAACCCTAAAACTGCCTATTTATTTTTGTAATGTTTCATCAGGTAAAGAGTATACATAAAACTAATTTAGTAAGTATTAATATAGGGATATGCAATATTTTATTAGATAAATAAGTGGTATAAATTAAATTATATTTCAAAGATTTTAGAAAGTAAAAGTAATATTGAATGCGACTTTTATTAACACTTCTAAAGTTTTTTTTTTGGTCTTACTTAGTTTAATTTTAAAGTTTAAGTTTAGAGTTTCCCAATATCGTGGAAGTCCATATTGTATATGCAATTTTCTGTTACGAGTATTCTACTTATACATTCTTGGACGTAATTGTAAAGTACTGATACATTTTACTCAATGACTGAATAGATGATAAATATTAATGCCAACTCAAGCTATTCGAAGCTTTCACATTTATTTAATGCTTCATCGGAAAACTTATGCTAATATTTTGACACCGTTCGGAGTTCGAACCTATTACACGTAGTCTGTAGCAAACGTTTGCTATATATTTGACCGTTAAAGAAAAGGAATAATTACAAATGTGATTGGGACCTGAAAATTTATTATGTTCACCATTAATTTAGCGTCTGATTTGAATATTTCCTGTTTTTATGATTATTGGACTTTTTTTGAATTTGCATTTGATTTGTCATTTTCTGTTTAAATACCTATACCTTCTAAAATAAATAAACTATTATTAAATATCGGATAGAAATGCAATTATTTGATCAAATTTGTAAGGCGGTAGATTTTGTAATAATTCGTAGATATGTACATGCTAGGTTGTAGGAAATGTCTGTTCCAAATAACGGTGTATCTGCGCAGGTTACAAGAGAACATTTTCGTGTACCACGGCGATTAGAAAATTTCATCTGTCTCATTAAACCACCGAAATAATAACAGTTAAAATACACCTAGTTTTCTTGCACTTAAACTAAGTGTAATTACGACACTTATCAGCTCGAGTACGCCCGCCAGTGGTTTGTTTAATTTAGCAATCTTGCGCTAATGTACCCCCAGCAATATTTGCCGAGAGGGTCCCCCTCGTCCTATTTCCTCCCGCCCTCCTTCTAGCGCGCCATATAAGATATACAGATACGTGTTGTAAAAGGTGCCTGTACAGACTGCGGAACGATGTCGAATGTTTCCCAAGTAGTGTTTCGCTTCAAGTACTCTCTCTACGGCGGTGAACTTCTGGATGACTTCGCCCCATAATTGTCGCGCAGATTCTCGTAACCTTTTGCCATATTACTGCATAAATGTGTACAAAATGATTAAACATTTACATCTGCGGTACACGCTGTTTGCGGTTTCAAACTTCTACACTTTTAAACGGTTTATTTTTACATTCGTTGTACTCACGAAACTGTAGTTATATTAATGCAAAGTATTTAAAAGATTTACGATGATTTGTTTTTGTTAACGAAAGTTTAGATATGAAATTTTGTTTTCTATCACAATTGTTTATACACTATATGTATACGAATGCTTCGATTAAAAACCTAAATTGTTTTTCACAAATACACAGCCCCAAGTATTACCAAAAACGCCTATAAATGTAAAATAATAACTTTACCAAAGTGCTAATTTTGATTATAGTATGTAAAAAATTCTGTTCTATTTTTCAAATAAAACAAATACCCAGAAAATAAGCTGAATAACTAAAGATAATAGTAACACACATCTGTAGGTGAGAAACTGACTTCTGAAGTACCAATCCTCCTAAATAATCTGCAAGAATTTAATGAAGTTTCGTCCACTAGAAAAGAAGTTGCGATACATTTGACAGTACAATTGCAAAACCAGGAACAAAAGTCGATTCCTTTATTTGTCCAACAGAATTTAAATTCCAATTACAAGGCTAGACATTTTAATATATGTATTTACAAATTTAAGTGCTTCATAAAATAAAACTAAACATACTTTTATAAATCGTAGTTATATTAAATTTAAATTAAACAAAAAATCAACAAATGAATTGAAACTACCTGTAACCATATTTTCAAGCAGTGTACACACATTAACATCAATCAGTTCAAATGTAAAAGTGCTGATCTTAGTATACCAGGTGTACCGGAAAGTCATTCCTGCTTTTTCTATCAGATGTTGCTAGACTTAAGTACGCGATGTTATGATTTGACACACGTGTCATTTTATTTTACTGACATCAAGCTTCAAAGCCATATATGTTATAGTTTGGGAAAGTAACACCGTCATAGATTTATACCACTTTAAAAATGTCGAGTTTCGTGTTTGAAAAAGTGCATTTGCGGAACGCATTACGTTTCTTATTGAATCAAAAGAAAAAAGCCGATGAAAGTCACCGTTTGCTGGTAGAAAGTTAGAGTAAGCATACTCCAACCATAAGAATATATGAGACAAAGTGCGAGACAAAGAACGTTCTGGTAGACCGAAAAAGTTTGAAGATGCGAAACTTCAGGAGTTATTGGATGAAGACACAACCCAAACTCAAAAACAATTGGCAGAAGCGTTAAATGTGGCCCAAGAAACGATTAGCGACCGATTACGATGGGTGCCACATCAATTGAATGACAGGCAAATGGAAAATCGAAAAATCGTCTGTAAAATGCTTTCCGCATCGAATACTAACGGGTGACGAAAAATGAATTTATTTTCAAAATCCTAAACGCAAAAAATCATGGTTGTCGCCTGGCGAAGACGGACCGTCAACCCTTGAAACCAGGTAAACAGTTAATACTGATCGTTACCGACAACAAATTATCAATTAGAACCATGCATTGACAGAAAAATGTTCAGAATGGGCCCAAAGACACGGTAAAGTGATTTTACAGCGCGATAACGCGCCGTTTCACACAACAAAACCGGTTAAGGATGCGTTGGAAGCACTTGCATAGGACATAATATCGCACCCGCCGAACTCTCCAGACCTTGTCCCATCCAACTATCACCTTTTCGCATTAATGGGACACGCGCTTACAGAGCAGTACTTCGCCAATTTTGAAGAAGTTAGAAAATGGTTCAATGAATGGTTTTGCTCAAAGGACAAAGAGTTTTTTTTTGGGATGGCATCCATAAATTACTTGAAAGATGAGTAAAATGTATAAAATCAAATGGGCAATAAATAAATTTTTCCATTTTCTTGAAAATTATGTAGTTTTCTTACGAAAAAAACGGTAATGTCTTTCCGGTACACCTGGTATAAATATCCTCCACAATATATCCATTCTAGCAAAGAGTAAGTAAAAGCTATTTCATTGACGCGATCTCAAATTAAGGGGGCTTATTCCAGTCGTAATCTTACTATGGCAAAACATAAATATTTCAGAGTATTTTATATAGTGCAAGAACTTTCGACTAATAAAGCCAAGGGATTTTTGGCAGTACTTGTTATAAAGTTTATATGTTGACCAAAAATTAAAGTAGAATATAGTATAACACCCAAGTCTCTGAAATGTAGTTTCACGTTGAGATAGCATATAATTAATCAATGCGTAATAATAATAAACTTTTCACCATGTAAAAGATTAGAACAATGACTAAAAGATATAATATCATTTTCATTGGTTTATATTTAGGGAGACATTTTCTTATTGAAGATAAATTATTTCAGACCCTTCTAAAATCTTAAAATCGTCCGCGAAAATCAATTTTTCAAAACTATTATCTCAACCATATCATTGACAAAAATGTTTAATATTAGAGACTTCAAATTATATCCTTGAGGAACTTACATACCTATTGAAAAACACATACTATATTATTGAAGATACAACATAAAGAAAACTATACCATAGCTTCACTAAGTCCGAAACATCTCAGTTTATATGGGACTAAATTGGTCCAGCTGAACAAATGCTTTAAAGAAATGTACACAGCGTCCACATGAACTTCACTATAACTTTACTAATATGCGAGATTAGAAACACAGGAATGTTTCGCAACAAATTCGTAATGATGGGGAGAAATAGCTAAACACATTGGCATATATACAATGTTCGAATGCTTTTGCAGATTCTCATATTATGGTAACTGGTCTATAAGTCTCCACCCTAGAAGACAGGTACTATAAGTCCAATATTCCACTTTACAGAAAATGTACGTATGTGCAATGCTAAGTGATGAACTAAAACATATTTACAGCCACAAACGAGAAATACAGGTAGTACACGTCATGACTAAAACTGTGTGGATGTTTTAGCTAGCGTATCGAGTTAAGAATATCGTTTTCATTAAAATAACCAAAATGTATACCGGGCACATTGTGAAGATAATCAGGCATCACAGCTTGTGAAAAATGTTAATGTTGACGATATCGATCACCATTGACAGTTACAACTTCACCAGCAGCATTTTCAAAGAAGTAAGGTCCAATTATACCACCTGATCATAATGCACACCAAACAGTAACTCGTTTAGGATGTATAGGTTTCTCATGAATAATTCGTGGATTTTCCTCACCCCAGATACGGCAATTTTGTTTATTAACATATCCACCAAGTTCAAAATGTGCCTCATCGTAAAACATTATTTTTTGAGAAAAATCAGCTGGTTGTCATTGATGATGTTGACAAATGAACGACGTTTTAAATGATCTAATGACTTCAGTTCCTGTGTTATTTGAACCTTATATGCCTTCAGAGCTAAATCCTTGTGTAAAATATGCAATGTTGTTGATCCACTAAGTCGAAATTGTTGTGAACGTCGTGTAATGGATATTTCAGGATCTTCAGTAACACTTTCACGAACCAAACCAATAGTTTCTTGTGAACGACCACTACGACTGCATTTGTCACTTTTTTTGATCTTTCATGGAACCGGTCTCTTGAAATTTTTTAATAATTCGGCCAATAGTGCTTTCAGATGGACGATTATGTAAACCATAAAATTCACGTAATTTTCTAAAAACTCTTTTCACAGAACGCTGATTTTCATAAAATAATTCAACAATTTGAACGTGTTGTTGTACCGTGTACGAAGCCATTGTTATAAATATCATACATCACACTTTTTAAATGCCCACATACCCAGACAAATTCAGCGCGCCATCTATATTTTATTTATTCTTGAAAAAACCGCGCAATTTGAAACAGCCTTTATAGCATATACTCGTAGTAGCGTTTCCATTATAAATTCTATGTATATTATAAGTAACATGGGAGACACAACTATAATAATTTTTAATATCGTCATAACTATCAACTGTTTTCTAGAAAAGAAAAATATGAGAGAACTTTAACACAAACGTAATATATACTACTTATTTCATTAATAGATGGAGAATTACATTATTTTGTAAACATCTGCACAATTGTAATTCCACATTCGTAATTCCTGCACAATTTTTCAACGTTTAAAACTGAAAATTCTCTTCGTGATTCATCAACGCATCGCTTTAGCCTTACTTACATGTATATTGCGCCCAAGTGAAATAGTCTGGGAATGTTCAGTGCTTGGCGGCAATGTCGGTTCTTCATAAAATGTTCCGAAAACGACCGTCCACAGGCAGATATTGCGAATTACGCTTATATTTATGGAGTCTTTATAAATGCGGGAGGTGAATGTTAAATACCTTTTCGCATACAATTTTCCAGGTTATTTAGAAATTTCTTGCGATCTTGCGATCCTCGTACGACCCCGTTAATGACAAAGAGTCGACACGTACCAGCAGGAAATACTCTTCCGTATATATGTGTATATAAATGTGAATTAGGGAATATTTTACTGGAAGAAAGTCACCTCTATTAAGTTCTTGAATTATTAATTGAATAAAATAGACATAATATGTTAATAAAAATATAAATTTATAGGAAAAGTCGATTTCAACCATAATTTAATTTTTATATTTTTTTATCTTTCCCTACGTAGCGATACACTTGTGCCATCGGTTTAAAAGCTTTCTAGTAGCTTATTGGAAAAAATCTTTGGATTGACTATGTATCCACTCCTGAACAGTTTCTCTGATTTTCTTAAATTTTCCTATTTAAAAGTTTTTCTAATTGCCCAAAAGAACTCAAAATCAATAAGAACAAAATCAGGACCCAAAAGAAATGAAAATCGATAAAAGCAGAACCGGAATCAAATCCAGACTGTATACTCGATGCAAAATAAGGTCTCATTGAAGTTCGTTTATGATTTGAAATGCTTCTCTAGTAATACGAAAACGAGTATTAGAGAAGTCGAACAAAACATTTCTTGCTTAAAAGTTCTTTTAATTGCTCGAAAGAAATCAAAATCTATAACAGCAAAATCAGGCCCCAAAAGAAATCAAAGTCGATGAGAGCAGAACCAGGATCCCGAACAAACCGAGATCGATAAGATCGAAATCACGACTCTAGGCTGGATGCAAAAAAGGTCTCAGTGAAGTTCGTTTATGATTTCAAATGTTTTTGCAGTAAAACGAAAATGATCATTAAAGTAGTCAGAACTTCATTTTCTCTTTTCTTTGTACCCGATTGCCTAACTTAGACACGCTAAATGTCAATTTATATTCGACCACTTCTTGAACACCTTCCACTTTTCCTATAGTTCAAGCTTCCAAACATCCTTATTGTAGCCACACTATAGTGATCATGGCTCTTCTTTCTACTAGTTCATTGCTTACTTAGTTCATTAACTTCTACCGCGGTGGAGTAGCAAATTATGGTTACAACGATCATTCCTGTCTATGAAGTCTTTTGCAGTTCTATATATAGAGATTATTATATATGCATCCAATTTGTGCTTCATTTAATAGTTGTTGTTCGTAGATTATTAATCCAAATTAACCTGGGTTCTTCTCTTCTGTTTTTTTCTTGAGATTTCGCGGTGTTTCACACTTGTCACGCGTATGAGTTAAAAATTTTTAGCACCTTTTAACCTCAAACTTTTATCAATAGAATCGTTAATAATCGTTAAATAATAAAATAATTTTTGTTTTAAACATTTAGCGGCATCAATAATGAAAATGAGTAATAAAGTAGTCAAACAGAACTTCATTTTCTGTTTTCTTTGTACCCGATTGCCTAACTTAAGCTCGCTAAATGTCAAATTATATTCGGCCACTTCTTGAACGCCTTCCACTTTCCCTAACAAATTCCCAAATATCCTTACTGTGGCCACACTATGGCGCTCATGGCTCTTCTTTCTACTAGATTATTGCTTACTTAGTTTATTAACTTGTACCATGGTAGAATAGCAACGATCAGTCCTGTCTATGAAACCTTTTCCAGTTCTATACATCGAGATTATTATATATGCATCCAATTTGTGCTTCATTTAATAGTTGTTGTTCCTGGATTATTAATCCAAATTAAGCTGGGTTCTTCTCCTCTGTTGTTTTCTTGAGATTTCGCGTTGTTTCACACTTGTCACGCGTATGAGTTAAAAATTATTAGCAGCTTTAGACCTCAAACTTTTAGCAATGGAATCGTTCAAGTTAAATAACTAAAATTTTTGAAATACTTTTGCTTCAAACTTTTAGCTTCATCAATAATATTTATTTTCGCCGAAATTAGATTTTCTTCTATAAGTATCAGTAAAAGTGGCAAAAACGTTCATGTTCGTAACAATTTTTAATCCTCCATCATAGCAGAAGTTGTTCCAAATAAACACGACTAGCTGATACACCCTCTAGAAAGGTTCTTTCTCTTCATTGTTTAGTATTTATTTGCTCAATTATCGAGATAAGTCAAACGCCATTTGACCATTACCAATTCTAGTCTACAATAAAGTGTTTCCAAAGAAAGCTTGTTCTTTAGTTCAATCTCGAAAGTGAATTTTCATGATTATATAAATTTCACTGACCACCTGAGAATATTTTAGATGCGTGCAGCTGAATAGTGCAATTCGTTTATTTCTCTTATTTTCTTAAGCAGTTAAATCGCCTGGCTTCAATTTGTATCGTACGAGAAAAGTTCTATAAATCTATGTAAAACCAAGAGAGGGCACATATAATTCAATTTCAAAGCTACTTTTAGTTTCTATCATCCCCCGTAGAAAAGTATACGAAGTTTGAATTATATCCGTTCATTTTTCTGTTCCTAACGGAGATTTGAATCTACCAATAATTCTACTGTGTGGAAAATGGATGAAAGAAAATTTCGTATTATAAGCAAACATTATTTTTTAACAAAAAAAAAGGGCACCGGAAACTAAAATTAAACTGAGCAAGCATTATAGTGAGCCTACGTCAACAGTTACGTCAACTGTACGCAAGTGCTCTAGTAATTTTCGAAATGGTAACATGAGCATAAATGACACTGAGCATTTTAAATAACTTGTTGAAGTCACAACTACATTAAACATATACTCATATGTAATATCGTTATGGAAAAGCAGAAAACTGAAAGAACGTGAAATTGGTAAGGAAGAAGGGACTTCTTCTGCACGAATACATGTGAAAAAATTCTCACCAAGATCAGTAAAAACGTGTTTTTTTGCAGAAGCGTGAGAAAATAAAAAACTTTAAGCACAATTTGGGACTACTTTAACATAATAAAGAAAGAACAATCATACATAATACTTTATAGCAGCAATAGCTTGTATTGAGCGGTATAGAGGAGAGATCTCCATTTTATTTGGTCAGTATTTTTTGGATTGTAGGCCCAGGTGACTATTAATTCAAAGCGATATGTCACTATGTTAGAAAACTTTGTTGAAACTTGTTACGTCAGCTAGACAGTGACCCGAAAGGAGTTTTGTTTCCAGTAGAATGATGCAACAGCTCACACCGCGCGAGCCAGTATGGCCATTGTTTGTAGTCTGCTCAGAAGGGTTATCTCTCACATTCTTGGCCTACTCGACTACACGAACGTACTTATCAAATTTTTTCGAATGAGGATTTTAGAGATACTGTGTGTTTCCGAGGCCTAGTGTAATGTTCGGGAGTCGTAGTGTAAACATTCAAGGACTCAAACAGGCAATTACCAACGAAATTGCAATTATTGAGTGCAAACTGCTGAGGCGGGTGTACGGCAACTTCTGGAAGCTCTTACAACAGTGCATTGATTTAAAAGGAGACCATCTTTCTGACATAATTTTCAAGAAATATGGTTGTAAGCTTCAGATAATAAATAGCACGTTTCAGTTCATTTATAAACCTTCACTTTTCCTGTTTTCATTCCATAATTTATGATTATTTGAAAAACGTCTCCGCGTTACCTTGTAGAAAAGTATTTTCACTAAACTCGTGGAAAATAATTTTCTTTTACTTTGTTAAAAATTATTCTTTTTCGCCAAGACATCTATTATTCTGCAATTACTATAGAAAAATTCGCGAGATTACGGTAAGAAATTCTTTAGCCTTGTTCACCGGCAATGCATTGATTTAAATACGTAAAAACTATCTATCTGATACAATTTTCAAGAAATAAGCTTGTAAGCTTTAGACAATAAATAGCACGTTTCAGTGTATTTATGTACTTTCACTTTGTTTCTACTGTTTTCATTTCTTCATTTCATGATCCATATCCATTGAAAACGTCATCTCCGCGTCACCCCGAAGAAAAGCCTTTTTCACTAAATTGGTGCAAAATAGTGCTCAACACCTATTATTCTGCAATTTTTACCGCAAAATTGACGAAATTTTGATAAGAAATTCTTAGACATTCAGCCTGTTCACCAGATTTCGCCCCTTCGGACTATTATCTGTTTTTAAATATGAAGACATGACTTTCGAGAAAAAGATTTACATTACATAAAAAGGTTATCGATGAAACAAAGGCTTATTTTGAAAAAAATAATTTGAACTGAACAAAAGGAAGTAAAAACACTAAGAGTATAAAAGTATAGTTTTTGAAGAAGATTATGTAAAGAAATAAAAAAATATTTTCTTAACTTTTGCACGAACTTAAAAAAACTTCGATTTGCTACAAGCTTACTAGGAAGCTCGTGTGAGCTTAGCATCATTAGATTTTTACTCACTGAAGTACAGATATTTGTAAAACAAATAATAAAAACTATTTTAGTGAACGAAAACAAGTCTCTCCAACTCTATTTCTTTTCATCGAGCCAAAGTTGGAGATTCGAGCAGTCGGTCTCAATTAATTAAATCAGTGCCGCCGATTTATAACAACTCCGCATTAAAGGCGAATTATTCGTACGTAATCTAATTATTTCGACTGTATTTAGTATAATCTCTGGCTTCTCATACCTCCTCTTAACGTTTCTCCCGTAGCACGGACGAACGGACAGAGTAAGAGAAGGGCGACCGAGACGCGAAAGGGGAAATCTGAAAAAGTACAGCCTCGACCAGCCAACCAGCCAGCTTTTAATTTCTGAGCTTTCATAACTTCAATCGTCTTCGCCTTTAATGTTTTTTGAGAGAGAATGCGCGCGGAAAAGTGAATTTATCAAGCGGCGAACACCGGCCGAACGAGCAATAACAAGAACCAGGCAACCGGAGGAGTGTAGTAGCGGACAAGAGCAGCCACCGTTTCAGAAGTGTGGGGTGTGAGATAGACCTTTTCTCCTTTTCCTTTGCCTCTCTGTCTCGACTTCTCCGAAATCGGAATTTATAAGCAGAATTAATTAGACTAAAACCACTGCAGAGAAAGACTGTAGCAGCGGCGGTATGGTACGGGGCCTTCTTTCCTTTACTTTCTTGCTATTCGTCTCTCTATATATATTAGTATATTCCATAGTACTTCTCCTCATCCACGGAGAACGCGCGCTTTAGCTGAGCTGCTGTTTTAATTTACAAAAGCCAAACTTAATTCTTGTGTTCCGTCTAAAGGAATAAAGAGAAATGTAAGGGAAAATTAAAACGATTCAAAGTCGTCGTATTAAGAGGATGGAACGGGCAGTGGAGGAGAGGACGCAGAAAGACTGCTCGCTTGCTGTCAGGGCACCAGCCAAGTCAGATCTGAAGGAGCAATAGTACGGCTTTTGATTCGGTTTTAGCTTCGTTCCGTGGTGCGCGCCATTTGTAAATCTGAATTCTTTAATCCCACTGCGTCGTTGTCGTAGCCGATGCCGCTACCAAGGCTATAAAGCAGATTTCTTACATAGTCTTCGGTTTGACAATGAAATAATGAGGTTGATCTTATTTGTAGGCACGCGACATGCAATAAAAGGAGTTCCTTGTTGTTTAACAACGTACTGTACCAGCAAACGTTTGGCTTTACTAACGCGGGCAACTTTTGTTTTTATAATAAGAAAACACACTGGGAAAGAGACTCGTAGGTCTACGTATATGTATTTAAGAAAGCTTAAATACGTGTAGAATTAAGTTAGTACAGTGAACTGGAAATATATTTATATATATTATTAACTTTGGCGGTCATTAACTCCAACACAAAACCTATAACCTTTAAGAATACCTAAATGAATAACTTATAATTGGTTGAATTATTCTTAGAAGAAAGATTAGACGAGAAGGTATCAGTAACATAGCAATTATGACTGAAATTTTAAAAGCGTTCAAATAAATGTTTGATATGCCTGCAGTTAACAAAACATATGAGAAAACGAGATTTTATTATTAATTTTATGAAAATAAAGATTGGACATGATGAAGAAATTACATCAAAAAAATCATGAAAACATAGCAGCCCTGATTTAGCACCCTGTGATTTCTTTTCGTTCCCACACGTGAAGAATGAACTTCGTGGTCAACGGTTTTCTACGCCGGAAGAGGCAGTTGAGGCATTTAAAACTCTTATTTTGAGATAGCGCCTTCACAGTGGCAGCAATGCTTTTCGGATTGGTTTAAACAAATGCAAAAGTGCATTGATTTTGGAGAAGAATATTTTGAAAAGCAATAAAACTATTTTCGTTTGTTATTCCCGAAATATAAACGGCTACCCTCGCATATATAATACGATTTATACATATATCTAAAAAAACAAAACCTAGAAAGGCTTACAACAAACTTCACTGACATCCAGTAAAAATTGAGGTACATATTTTAGTGCATACTAAGCACCAAAAGACGTATTCCAATTTCTAATACAAATGCAAATCTTCGAAAAGAAGAAACGGACTAAACTATCTCTATATATTGCTATAGCCAAGAAACAATAAAAATCACTACTTTAATAAACAAGTAGGGAGGCAATAATTAATAAATAAAAAGCCGTTACAGAAAGTTTACTTTAATTTTTTCTCGTTATATTTATGTATTATTAATTTACTAAAATCAATTTTTATTGTGTTTTTTGTAATGATATTTACTTACTTTTTCCAATGTATAATTGCAATATGACCCTATAATTCAATTATGTTTATCGAGTTATAGTTTCATAAACTTTCAATACATAGAAAGGGTACTAGGAAAGTTTTGCAATACAGCTTCGTTTATCTAATTTTTTCAAACTAATTTCCTCTACACTCAATACACCTCTCTATCCTCCGAAACCAAACTTTAAATCAGTTCTGCCAAGTTTCACTAGGGAGTAAAGCACACTCGTTGTCCCATGCCCGCAGAAGGTCCTCATCACTGAAAAACCGCCTCCCATTTAGCTTCACTTTTACATGCGGGAACAGTGCAAAGTCGCAGGGAGCAAGATCTGGACTGTAGGGAGGGTGCTCGAGAAGTTTCAATCTTGTCGTGGTCAAATATTCGGTGCAGGTTTTGGCGCGGTGAGCTGGAGCATTATCGTGATGGAAGAACCAGGTGTCCATTCTTGACTTTGGCCGCAGGTTCTTCATAGACCCAATGACTTTAGGCAGGCACTGTTCAGTATACCACTTAGCTGTGACTGTCTTTTGTGTGTCCAAAACAACGTGTTCCACAATTCCACTCGATTTGAGAAATACAGCTATCATTTCCTTCTTTACAAATCGGGATTTTCTGACAACTACAGGTGTGTCCTCATCATCAAAGACCCAAATTTTGTTTTGTCTCGTCACCTGTCATGATGTTGTTCACATACCGAGATTGTCCCTTATTAAACTTTTTTAACATCTCCTGGCACCAAGTCACACGTCGTGTCATCTGCTCTTCAGTCAGTTGATGCGGCACCCAGAGAGAACAAAGTTTCTTCGCCTGCAAATGATCATGCAGAATCGAATGAATTACTGGTGCGTTTATGCCTGAAGTACCCTCTATCTGTTGGTAGGTCACTCACCTGTCCTCGCCAAGCATTTTCCTCGTAGTAGTAACGTTTTCCTTCGTAACTGACGTTCGTGGCCTTCCCGGTCTCTCAGCATCCTCCACAGTTAAATTTCCCCTTTGGAATTCTCTATACCACCTGAATATCGTTGCGCTATGTGGACAAAAATCACCTAGTGCAAGAATCATTTCTTCGAAACACTGGTCTATGTTTAAACCACGCACGAAATATATATAATATATATATATATATATATATATATATATATATATATTATCTCATTTCGTGACCACGATGCCATCGCAAGTACTTTACACTCTCACTGCTAATGAATAACTGAGCCCATCGGCAACAAGCAGCTTCTTATGATTCATTATTGCGTCATATTGCAAGACTTTCCTAGTACCCTTTGTATATACATATCAGATCCCTTGGTCTAGTAAACCTAATGTACTCGCACTAAATAGAAGTTGCAACAGAATTTCTTAAAGATTCTAATCTCGATGCCTTGATGGCTAATTTTCTTGGATAAAAGGCAAAGACTATTTTTGGAATTCCTATCATTTATACTCGATGGCATGTGTCCTAAGATGAGAACCGAGAAATAATATTTGTTATCATATCATGGATTCACTTGGAGCTGTAAGAATGCTATTTTAAACAACAAAATATTTATCTACAAAATTATGGACAATCAAATAGATTCTCGTATTCTTTTGTTTATAATTTCGATCCATAATCCAAACTAAATATGCTGAGACCCTTCTCATTACTACTCCTAGAATTAATATGCGCCAATCTTCAATTAATTTTATGTATCAATCAGCTAAATTACAATTTAAAGATATATTTAAGAAACAGTTATTGGATATAATTAGTGAAACTTGAGTTTTGTATTTTTTTTCTTGGTACTAATTGAGCCCTCTATTGAGCATCTAATAAATTAGATCAAACACAATAAACAAAAACTATTTTTAATTATAAAAAAGATTTAACTTACTATTTAATTTACTACTTAACTACTGCGATTTGTACATACAGTACCTGGCAATTGAATCAGACTCTTTTGCCACCAGCCACCATTTGATTTCGTATTTTTTCACATTTATCAAAAATAAAATAAAAATAGACCACATTACCAATACAAAATGTTTATTTATGCTATATAAAGATATGTTAGCTCTTGATACAGATTTTCTATTTATTTCGCTCTATGACACGGTATTCCCTCTTAAATTAAGGTGTATGGTCCTTCTTTTTCATTTAGTGATTTTAAGAAAGGCCAAAATACAGTCAACAACTTTTTATTGTTGCATTTGATTCATAATGCTCTCCGAGAGAGGTCGGATGTCATTTGCGATTATGTACATATGACCGGATCAAGACTGATCGCGGATATTTAATTTTTGTCCATACAGTTTCATCATTATAATGCTCTTTGAGTCTTCGTCTAAATTTACAATCTCTGCCATTACTTGAAGTCGGGATTCATCCCCGAAGATCACCTGTTGCAAAGAGAATGTGACTTGTAAAAATTAAATTGATTGCAAGAATTGATACTTTCAAGAAATGATTTATTAGTGACAAAATTTGTACTCTTCCTTTTTCTAATTTTCAACAGTAAAACTTAAGTGCATTTTTTCCCATTGCAGACGTGCTTTATTTTATTCTCAAACTAGAAGCCTAGTGGCTGGTCTGCGACATTTGGTTCCGACAGCGTATAATCGCGATCGCATTATATGCTCTGATATGTTTACATTATGCATTTTTAATCTATTTAGCAGCTCTCAGCAGAAGATTGCTTATTTTCGAGTGTAGTTTTCATAATTAGCTGGTCGTCTTTCCTGGTGGTTTTACGGGCACCATGGTAATGATCGCGACCACTCGATGTTGGGATATTTTCTTGAATTATTGCGGCTATTCGGTTGACTTTCTGTCGAGAAACTTTTTCTATTATTGCAATTTGTCTGTTCGAATACTTGTGTTTTTAATAAAGTCTCTATTTTAATTTTATCCGCGTAACTAATATCCCTCAAAACTTCTCAACACGAACACGTACAAATTTCAACTGAATATTATTCGTAGTACTTTCACATATTTCTGTATATGTATTTAGACCCTAATAACAGGTACTTGACCTGAAATAATAAGAGGATTTCCTAATAATATAAATAAATATTTTTTTCTAGAAATAGATCCTCTTCGAACAACTAAATCTGTTTACAATCGAAAATTTGAAATGTATTTAAATACGAACGACTTGATACACAAGGATGGCTCTATTTCAATTGCTGTACTATAAACCTAAAAGAAACCTAGCTTTCAACATAAATTACATACATCCAATAGTCTATTAAGTACCAAAACATGTATCGTAATTTCTGTCTGATACGTAATTCGAAAAGGAAAAACTCTCTTTATGTACTGCTAAAGCCAAGAGAATTAATAAAAATCACATTTGCATTTCTGTATTTTAACTGACGCACCAAGACAGCCGCCCACATTCGAAAGAAAAATTACGAAGAAGGCTGTTTACTGCAGGGCCATGACAACGGGGCAGGAAGGACTACTAGACCAGCAGAACAGTAAAAGACAGAAATCCTTGACGCCCATTAATAAAACTGAAAGTTGAATCAGGCAGTCGATCGTTTACTTTACTCTCACTTAGCATGCTTTTTGTATCGTTGATTCAGATCCATAGCTCTTCATTTACTTTGGAAAAGAGATAGAAATTCTAGTTCTCGACTTTCCTCGTACCAGAACCCCCTTTCTTTATCGCATCCATACTCATTTCACCCCCGTCTGCTAGGATAGAGAATAATGGCTGCAATTCTAAGAAGTGGCGTCTTTTACCTGAAGTTCTCCGGACTTCCTTATATATATATATATATATATATATATATATATATATATACACTTATATATATATATATATATATATATATATATATATATATGTATATATACAAACATACGGAACGCAAGTAGTTGGACTTTCTGTCCTGGCCGGTCATTTCTCAACAGGGTGACGTCGACAATTTCACGATGCTCTGCACTATGTCCCGACGTGAATAGCTTCAACTTTGTTAACTTGTGTATGGCATGAGGTGACTGGACCCCATTCGGTGGCCTCCGCACCGCTCTCGCAAACATTTTCATTAGCTATTTGTTATGTGGCGTTAAGCGAAACTCCACGTCCACTTCGCCAGTACCTTGACTTACGAATGGAGGACGTCGCTCATTTGTTTTCGAATATATGGAAAGAGACGCCGTTGAGGATGATTGATGGACGAAACTTTTTTATAAATATCCGTTGTATGTGATCATATTGCGCGAGAAATATATGCGAACAATTAAATTACGATGATTCAGTTCTCGTTAAAGTTTAAGAGATATATGATGTCCCTTGGTTTATAAAATTGATCCTTCTTTATAATATTAATATAGATTAAATTTATCTTTGAGAGTTCCTCAGTTAATTTTTGTACAAAAGTATATTTAATATTATTTTCTATATGCGAATTTTGGCCAAGTTATATATTTATTAGAAATATAACTTGTCATATAAGACGTCCATAACTAAATACACTTTTTATTTCTTTTTGTGGGAAGTCCAACTGAGTCATAAGTCTTTTTGATTTCTCACTATCATGGAAGCAAGAGTGCCTAAAGTGTTTCGTGGCTTTGTTACCTCTTTGCCATAAGAAAGGTAATTGTGTTGATAATTCCTCCCTAATAGTGAAGGGTTCCGGGAGAGATACTGTCCATATCCGAGACAAGAGATTCGAACCGCCAACATCCTTAGATAACTAGCCCGAAATCAAACATTCTTCACATTGCAATATCCTTTCTATTTATAAAATATTTCTATTTTTCTATTTCTAATTATCTATTATTCATGTCTACATTTTATTTCTGTTAAATTTCAATATGGTATTGGGTAAGAGAGTTCAAGCATTTTGGAACGATATTAAATATTATTGAACTTCCTCTTTTTTAAAATAATTACAACAAATGATGAAGAAAGCTAAATGATGCTTTCCCTGTTAAATTTCAATATGGTATTGGGTAAGAGAGTCCAAGCTTTTTGGAACGATATTAAATATTATTGAACTTCCTCTTTTTTAAAATAATTACAACAAATGATTAGGAAAGCATCATTTAAACGTATAAAGTGTTTTTCAATAAGCGCGCCTTATATTTCAAATATAGCAGTGGTAAAGGTATACGATTCAACAAAGCGTAGAAATTGTTCGTATTTACTTTCACATTGTTTATTCGATTGGTTAGGCATTTCTCGCATTGCAGAAAATTTGACGTAAATTGGTCTCCAAGATCATACGATGCCATATCCTTGTGTCATATAAGTTGTTCTATGGGAGGAGGAGTTATGTGAAATGGGTGGTTTACAAAAACAAACCATCCGGACCTTAAACGGAATATTCAAAGAACCATGAAAATCTATATTTAAATAAACATTAGGAATACCTTAAAATGGCTCATTTAAAACCCATATCATTCATTTTAACAAATTAGCTTTATTATTTTATTATGTTGAAATATATAATATAATTATGCTGGATAGTTTTTTATTTAGGAAACTCAACAGATCGAATCTTGGTGTGATTTTTAAAAAGTGGTTTCTCTTGGAGGTACCCTTCGGAGTTGAGAAAAATAATCAACACTGCTTCCCCTCTTAGAGTGAGGAAGAGTTAGCAACAAAGCTATCGAACACTTAAACATACTGAGATAAGAGAGACAAGATTTATGATTTAATTAGGCACCGACCACCTCTTTCAAAATTTACATATTAGTGGAACGATATACTTCGTATTAAGTGTTTTTAATGGCTTAATTTCTACAAATTTTAAGGGCTTAATTTTTAGAAATGGCTTTATTGTACCTCCATATATAACTACACTAATCTCTTCTAAACTGACGATATGTAATAATAATTAATTATATAATAAATAATATGGATAAATCTGCTCAAATATTTCAAATTCTTTGAAATATACAAGAGCTTCAAATTTTTTTATTAAATTGTTACATTATCCTTCCAACACTTCCTATTAAATATTTTAAACATTACCCTTAGAATATTTATCTTTCGACATTAGCATATGCATCCTAATTAATTTACATCTGCCAACTTTTTACATCATTTATAAAATATTGAATGATTAGTGTCTAATATTAGCAGTGTTGATTTGTAAGCCAAATCTCTATAAATATATACAATATGAAAATTATTATTTTCTGCTATGCTATCGTTAATTAAAATCACAGAAATTAATTCAAAAAGGACTCGAACCTATAGCAAGCGGCAGGTAGAGGTTCGAATCCTTCTCTTTTAATTAATTTCTGTGTATTTATAAAAATACTGGATATACTTTGCAATTAGAGCTTCGAAATAAAAATAGCTAACACTTAAGCGGAATTATTTAATTAATAATTTGAAACAATGAAGAAAACCTAATAGTTTTAGGTGAATTACATAAAATGGCACAGCCACTTAACCATTCTCGTAAGAGAAAATTTTTATTGTAGAGGAATCTTTCATTAAACAGAACAATGGGGTATAGTAAACTGGTTCGCCAACGCAGACGCAATCACCAAATTCCTAGGATTCAACATCATGGTCCTCCTACTTTTGTAATAGATTAGTTCCATTGTTTTTTTAATACAGTCAAAACGTCTGTAAAGTATGTAAGTTACCCTCCTTAGAACTTGTTATGCATCGTTTAATAAAATTCGAAGTATGACCATTAAATAAAAAATGTATAGTGATTTAATAATAATAATGGTTCATCTGTAACTCGACGCAACAGTTTCAATGACCTTCCCAACTCTATCTAACCTCTTACGAAGTTATCTACTTAAAAACAAATGTCTTTAACACCTTCGAAGTGGGTTCCTCTGATTAGACCCTTCGTTTTGGTGAATAGGAAAGGGTCGCAAGAGGTGACGTCAAGGATGTATGAGAGTGCAAGAGAACAAGAATGCCTTTCGTAACCAAAAACTCACAAATAGTCTCGGTGTAGATTATTCGTGAGCTTTTTATTACGACGCGTTGTCGTGATGTAGCAACCATCTGTTGCCAGCCAATCCCAGGCGAACGCAAATCAAGCTCCCCGCCTTCCCTTGTAGCAGATTTACAATTAAAGATAGAATGCAAAATTAATTGCCAAACCGTCCGGCATAAATTCTCGATGAATCACACTTCAGATATACGCGACTTTGACATTTTAGGCTTTCTTGGTCGCAATTCTTCCTTTCTAATTCATTAATTATATTCCTTATTGTTCCCAGAGTCGTACTGAAAATCCAATGACTCGATCATACCCAATCAGACTCGGTTCTCTGCCGCAATGTAATTTAGCTCATTTCTTCAGAAATTACGAAACGCCATGCTTTTTCTTCGTCAGTGAACATTTTGAGAACCAATTTTACGCAAAATTTTTTCATCCCAAAATCTTCATCAGGAATTGTTTCCTATTTGATAGTGAATTCAATCAACTATGCGAAGCTATAATTGACGATTGTTGTTCACATGAGCCCGTAAACGCTCGACATTGTGGTCTAGGCGTGTTGTTCTTAGTGCACCTTTTCCCACATCATCAACCGATTTTCATCCCTTTTTGAAAGGATTCGCCAATTCAAGTACATGCGCTTTTGATAAACATTTTTGGCTGTGCGTGATTGGTAGTTTTCGTAAACTGTTGACAATTTTTCATCCAATTTGCCAAGAAATTTGATATTGATTCGTTACTCTTTTTTCACGTTAAAACCACGATCTCAAAAATTTTGATTTCTAAAACTACAAATGCTGTTGATAAAGAATTTGATAGACACACTACCCAGGACCTACCGAACGCATTAATAAAGTTAACAATGCATCAGTGTGTACCATTTTGGCCGTCAAAAAGTCTTATTATGTACTTGTCACACATCATATTAGTTTTAATTTTTAGAATACAAAAGTGTTTAGAGATAGAAAGTGCACTACCTCCCGAATGTTATTTTCAATACTTGCTAACATTTAATATAACTTCACCTTCTAGAATGATATTGGAAAACGTTAGCGTCATGCAAATTTATCAAGAACAAAATAAATATGAAAACATTCCAACACTAAGCTTACAAATATTTTTCCACCTCCTTGGAAATTATTAACTTCGACGGAATACGTATGCAGTAAAGCAATCTAGAGCGCGTCGTTCTGCGAAACAAATGATTGATTCCATAATTCATAGCGCGCCCTATTCATATGTAAATAGAGATTTGCGTTCACATCGGTGGCCTTATTTATACATAATACATACATACATATATACATGCAAACATCAAATTAATGATCTGTTTTTAGTGTAAGAAGGGAGAAACATACAAAGACTTACTGTGGGCTACGATTATGACTCCGTTGTCAGTGTTATTGTGAAAGATCAACGCCCATAAACTAAACAGTAAGAGATGTTATATGTACCTTGTGTGTGTTGTATTCGTTTCATGTTAAGTTACTTTAGTTTATGGATGATATCACGCGCACAGGATAGTAGTAGGTCTTCAGACTCTCAGTAGCCGCCCGATATAAATTGTTAGCAACATCATCTCCTTCCTCGACTTTGAATAAAACCGCGAGGACCGTTGCGAGAGGGGCAGGGGGAGGGACATGCCAGGGATGTATATTGAATAATTCATGTGATTCTATACGAATCATTACTTGGCAAGCATGGAGACGTTCGGTGTTGTTGGTACAGCGAACACTTTGTCCGTACTTTACTAACAGACGATTCTTCACCCTGAAATATCGGCGCTGTTTTTTTTCTCTTCCTTTTCGAGTAGCATACACCTCGAAAATCTTGCTCCCGTTCCTCTGCTCTTTTGTGGCCTTCCCCGGGGGTTGTTTATGTAAACACGCGCGGAAGTATCAGTCATTTGTCTCCTAGCCGTGACAGTACACTTCAAAATGACTTCCCCCGAAATTTCAACTGAACTTCTATCGGATATTCATTAAAGAATTAATGATTGTGGATGGGAGAATGGGAATTTTTTGTTTATGCATGATCGGATCTTATTTCGTAGTAAAAAAATACCTTAGCTCGGATTATATACGGAATGTCAATTAAGTTTATTTTTATTAGTCAATAATAACTTTTAGAAGAAATAAAAAATTTCATAGGTTTCATATTTTTTGTACAGTTAACGATGTAAATGAAATTTAGAAAAAAATGTCCACGATATAGCGAAAAGGCATCCCTCTCTAGCTTCTAAAATGGAATCGTGCTGCTATCGATGTTAATTGATGTACCATGTGAATACAAAACTCGTCTCGCCTATGTTATCATTACAATTACATAAGGAATCTAAAGAGCGATTAATTAAACACGCGTTTAATGAATTAATATTACCAAATTTAATTAAAACTATTGAGTATCGCATATTGCCAGAGGCTTATTTCGATAGTAGAAACTTCCAGGTCTTCCGAAAGAATCCAAAATGTTTTCTTTGAAGTAATGGATAACAAGCGCCTCCCTCTGTCGTCCACTATACTGAACGACAAAGCGAGAAACGCGTCTATCTCGCTTGTCGATATCTACGTTATTAGAGCGTATAAGACAGACGCATTGCGTAACGACTATTTGCCAATTAAAGAATGTTAAAAGGAATCATTCTATTATTAATAACACCCTATCTACTATATATGTTCCACCGATATCACGTATCATCAGGCAGATTTGTGTTATTAATGAACGATTCCTTGGTAGCATCTATCATAACATTTCGATACAGAAAAATAATGGATAACAAGCGCCTCCCTCTGTCGTCCACTATACTGAACTGTTATCCATTATTTTTCTGTATCGAAATGATATGATGGACGCTACCAAGGAATGGTTCATTAATAACACAAATCTGCCTGACAATCCATGATATTGGTGAAACATATGTAGTAGATAGGGTGTTATTAATAATAGAGTGATTCCTTTTAACATTCGTTTTCTTTGAAGTCAAACAGCATTTGAGTATAAGACAACAAATGCAGAACAGAGACCTACAAAACTAAAAGACAAAAAAAACACAATAAATTTGTAGAATACATATTCAATTTAAATAAGTTCCTCTTAATCGGTAGTTGTAAGAGAAACTGAAAATTTTTGTATTTGTTTTTCTTTACTAAAAATGACTTTTGCTTTAAATGTTTTTTCCTTAACTCAAATCGAAGTTAAAAGGCTCGTTTAAATTAAACTACCTAACGAATTTTTACGATGATGTCTTCCATTTAAAATATTTTCACTTTTACATATTATTCACTGAATAATGTAACTATATCGGTGCATGGTGAAAGGCAACATTTTTCCATAATTTACTTTTAGAAATTATTTTACAATAGCTTTTTGCAGCGATTAAAAACAACACTAAAATTCCACTCTCTTCCGTTCTGCCCTTCCTCGTTTCAATTATGTCATTCTTTGAAGTTTCATGCACTGAAATTAATCCACTGCAGCGCGCCTTTCACTGGAATAGTGTTGTTGCTCAAAATGCGTTATTAAAGGAAAAAAAATCTCCTCCGAGCAGACACGCGTTAATTTCCGTCCTATTCGTCAAATTCGACGGACGAGGCCGACGGTGTAACGTTCCCTTTCTCTCAGCTATTTCCTCACACCATACACTCCCGACAACACCTCTATCACTTCCTCGTTCTGTCACCAGCATCATCCACATGATGATCCTAGTCATCGGTAACAACGTAATAATAGCGGCGACAGGCTGGTATTCCAAAACCTTTGGAGCAGTGGCGTAGATTCAAATACAATATTTTTGACAAAGTATATATGTATGTACTTACATGTCAAATGATTTTAAAAAAATATTGTCCAAAATAGTATGTGGGATAAGAGCTTTATAGCTCAACCGATATCAGGATTTTCACCGTATAAAATATTATTTCACTATTAATGGTCCTGTTAACTATGTTAAAAATTAAATTAATCAAAAAATAAAATCCCTTTCCACATCAATGTTCGTATTCTGTGTACTTTTTCGACAGTTTAGTTGTTATCATCAGCAGACTCGCACTGAATCATACTGCGCCAACACCAAATACGCACTGATTTATTTCACACAGTTTAATATATTTCCTAGTCTTAACTAACACTTAAACTAAAGTACACCCTCTTTTCTACTAATAGACCCTTCGTCTTTTCTAGGAAGTCAAGGAAGCAAGAATAGAAATGGCCCTTATCTGTATTTAACACATGATTGATGTTCCTTATAATGAATATGATCTTTTAGCTATCTAATTCACGATAATTATTTATATTTTTGATTAAATATAGACGACCCACTGTTACACTATGATTATTCTCTAGCACGAGTTTAGCCAAGTTTAATTTCTCAGGTCGATTAAACTTGATATACGCCATATGTTCTTTATAATGGGTGCCTATCGAACGTTTAATCTGACCGATGTATTATTGTATACTATATATCACAACCTAGGCATTTTATTTCGTAAATCCTCGATTTCTTATTTAACTCGACTTTATCTTCCGCATTTCCTAAGAGAGATTTAACCATTCACACATAAAATCATCGAGAAAAGAACTGATTGAATTAATCATAAACCAAATCCAATAGAAGTTTAGAGAAGTGATACAGTAAGCACATTATGCACTGTTATGTGTTGCCCAAACTAACAAACTTTATCAAACCCATAAAATGTTTGAAAAATAACCAAGGAGACACAATAAATCATTGATTAATGTTAAAAGGAATCATTCTATTATTAATAGCGCCCTATCTACTACATATGTTTCACGGAATTCACCGATCTTCAGGAAGATTTGTGTTATTAATGAACGATTCCTTGCCTGACGTCAGTGAATTCTATGAAACATATGTAGTAGACAGAGTGTTATTAATAATAGAATAATTCCTTTTAACATTCTTTAATTGGCAAAAAGCCGTGACGCAAGCGTCTGTCTTTTACACACTGGTAACTTACTTAGTTATCGATATGTGAGATAGACGCGTTCTTGCTTTGTCGGTCAATACATTTTGGTATTGGACGCAAGAGGGAGGCAATGATATTATTCAAAATTATTGATTGAAAAAAAATTATAAATTGAAAAATTAATCAAAAGTTTAAGCTGTATCATACCAACAGAAATAACTAATTAGTTTATGTCAATATCATTACAAAATTCCTTCGTAGAAATTGAAATTTTGAACAAGCTTTCCAAAAATATTGACTAGAAAGATTGTTATCTAACAGACATGGCTGTTTGGCTTCCACGATAAGTACAAAAGAGGAATTAATTTTAGCAAAACCAAAGGCCCAAATAATATTTGTGTGGTTTCTGGCATAAATACAGGGTAAAAACGATCATCAAAAGTAGTGAAGAAGAAAACTGTAATGCCACACGCAGATTAAGTAGCTTCAAACACAGTTTAAAAATTATTGGATTGAGAATCAATTGAAAATCACATAAAAGCAAATACATATACTAAAAGATGTGATATATTGGATCACAGGAGATACTTATTATTTGGACAAAAGAAAGTTTAAGTAAAATTACTAAAGTGGGTATTAACAGGTTGAATTCAATAAGTTCACAGCCTCTAAAAAACTGACGTTGATAGAATATTTTACGGATTGATTATATTTGAACCTATTTTAATCATACGTTATACCAGTAAAAGCGTTATACGCATTTTAAACAACTAATAATCAGCAGGTCAAAATTATTGCAGCTTTTCTATTTCAGAACTTACTTGATGATGCTCAAATTCAATTTCATAAATGTTTATCATTTTAAAGAATTCACTTTAACTCTAGTTATGGACACTAGATAATTTACAGTTTCTTGCGCACTGTTTCAACATGCTTTTCATCGAAATAAACTAATAAATTTTGAAAAAGTCCAAAAATCTTTTGGAAAAGTTTGCATTACAATTAGTGCCATTAATATTTTAAAATATTTTCCATCTACGAAATACATATTTTCGCCTCAGCTTTAGTGATTCAATTCTTTCTCAATCCGAGCCACAGAAAAAAAGAATTAGAATTTACACATTAATTCTTACAAAAAAATTCTCTAAAATAGATACGCCATACTTTTGTATAAAATAGAAATGTTCCTCCCCATTGACCGAATATCTACGGCACTGCTTCATCATCATCGCACCGCGCTCCATCCATCTCCGCATCCTCCCCCATTCCCACCAATGTCCTGCACTGTCGAGCCCGTAAAAGTCGGTTTTTCTCATTTGTTTCTAGCTGATTTGTCTGCGTCTCATCGCAGTAGCCGGCGGCTGGAAAAACACTGCGGTGACACCTCCAAGTGACGTCCAATTTCCAGCACGTCATCACCGCCACCGCACCGCCCCCACACATACACACATTCACTTCAGTCTTCCTGCTATACTAAATACGAAGAAAAAAAGTCCTCGGGCAACAATGACGATGGTGGTGGCGGAGGCGCTGGTGGTGTGGCATTCGTCAGCAAGGACTAGCTGACTTCGCTTTACCTAGACTACCGGGTGTATTGGATCCGAGGGATTTTTACGTATGGAATCCGTCATAAATTCAGATATAAAAGTAACGTTTCACTTTTTATTAGCTTACATAGATATTCATCTTAATGGAGTTTCTTTTCCTGCAGGAAAATATACGCGTATGCTGTGGGTTTTTAAAAATCCTCTTTTCTGAAATGGAGACCTATTTAAAATAAATAGCAAAACTTAAAAAAACTAAAAAGATATTGTTTACAACAATTTTACACAAAAATAAAAACTGCAAAATCAGAAGAAAAGCACTTCAATAACATTTTTACATTTTTGATAATTTCACTATTTTTCTTTGATTCTTGTAAGACGCAATACTCTAATGTCTTTTTATGAAGACTAATCACTAATTCGTAAGCCTAGAAAAAAAAACACAAACTTTTTAGCAAAAAATTATTTTAATTTCAATCCTGTAACTTATATATTGCATGTACACCACCGATATTCAAGTCTTTATTCCTTTGGAAAAGTAAGCTTTATGAAAGTGTTGGAAGCATGTACCAGTTTCAGTGATTATCTCCTCATTTCACTCAAATCTCTTTTAACCATACCAAACCTTCATATTAGGAAAAAAGAGAAAGTCTGAGGTAATCAAATCTGACGAAAGCTGGATGCGGAAACAGTGAGTGAACACGTACATTATACTGAAGAAAAAGCACTCGTTTCTTAATTTTGCTCCTAGATTTCCGCGGTTGCTGTCTATACTTTCTTCATCTTAACTTCCTGGCTGGAACCGAGTCTTCGATAGTTCTGGTACCAACGTTTCGTCACCACTTGTGTGGGACAGCTTAGTGTAACAACGAAAGCAGTAGCAGCAATTAAGCCCTAAAGATGTTCCATACAAGTGTTGACGAAACGTCTGCACCAGAATTATTGAAGACGCGGTTCCAGCCCAGAAGCCAAGATGTAAACACTCTCCGTTGCTTCGCATCGTGCAGTTGACCTAAAAGAAACCGATTTCACCGATTATTTAAAGATAATCGATAGGAGGAGTCTTACCTTCGGTCGAATGAATGTACGGTCCTTGCTTCCTTCGGAACACTTGCGGCAGCCTCTGCCTTTTGTTTCTATTGTTGCTTCATTTCGGATCTATAATAGTGTACCCAGACTTCATCAACCGTTATTTTTCGACACAGAAAGTGTTTCGGGGGGCGGGAGGGAGGTTGAAATAATTCACTTGCGTTCGCGTTTATGGTGTACAATCAGTAAATGCGACATCCATTTTGTGCACTTTTTAAATACTTTCTGGAATACTTTAAGTGTCCTCTCATCAAGTCAAGCGTCATTACATCAAATATACTTGTTTAACCACATTTAAACCCAGTTCCACTTAATCTGGTACGTTTACTTGTTCATTTTGTTTGTTATTATTAGTTATTATCTACCAAGAATATTTCAATGGCAAAACACCAATCAAATAGTAGATTTTGCTTTTCTAAATGCTACATGCACATGTTTGACAAGTTTCGACCTCCGTTAAATTACTTTATTCACCTTCAAAATAACGATTATTGTTTTTCCTGATATTCCATTACTTAATTACTATTTTTGTTAATGTAATTACGAAAATTAAAGCACTTTAGCTTGCCATGAGCAACAGAACTAAATTAATTCCCTTTTTTACACCACTCTCTTATATATATACATATATCACAAATTTTCAGTTTTTACTGTTGTGCCACAAATGTCTTTAAGGTAACAAAATCTAATACCGATCTTCTGACAGTTGAACTTGCACATTCTACTGACTTTCTATAATTTTTTAAGGAATATTATTTCTTGCAAATAATTTCTGCTTATTATAAAAAACGATTTGCTCTCATATATATTATCCCTAACTGCTTCTTCAGAAATACAATGGACTTCATGGTAGCTTATTTTTCCGAGGTCGAACGAAATTTGTTGTAGATTCTTCGTTTTCTTTAAAGTTAGCTTTAAGTTAGAATCTTCATTTCCAAATTTTTAAAACGCATTTGAAAAATTCAAGCATCTCTGAAACGAATCCTTTCAATTTACACCTGTTGACATACAGATTCAAGATTTTTCAAGATATACTGCTCGCTCTGTATAGTGGAAAAACTCTACCAAGTAAAAATAAAGTGCACTATTCCATTTCTCTAAATTAGGAAACAGTAATCATTCATATAAGACTTACCAGCCTAGAATAGGACCTCATTGGCTCTCAAGATATAAGCTATGACAGGAGCTCCTAAAGTGTGTGCCACGGTGCTCCGGGGCACCGTAGAGAGTATGCAGCGGCATGTATGTGCGCCGCGGACTAATATAGGTTGGAAACCTCTTGACTATGGGACTTTTTAATAAAATCCACCAAAGCACAGGGCAATAGTTTTGGTCATCGCCTAAACAAACTCTGAATAAATGGCACTAACAGAAACCTATAAAACTAGTAACAATACAAGACAATGCCAGAACTTATAAAGCAAAAAACTACCAGCAACATTCGTAAAATTTTGACAAAGGAATATGTCTATAGTAAGCTATACAATAGCACCAACCACGCTTTTATTCAAGAACTTATATGGAGCTAGAGGGCTTCGCATCTTTTATTCATAATTGTAAGTTACTTATTGAACAAGAATAAGCAATAAATCAGAAATGGTATTTAGAAGTGCTGAAGATATTACCAGATTCTGTTTGTAGTTTGACAAGTGAATTACTTATTTTAACAATGCGCCAAATTGCAGCTTATAATTAGCACAATGCAATTTGGCGTAAGAATTTTTTGGAAAAATTCATCATCGAATCAAACGATCCTGCGTACTCATTTGAGTTAGTCCTTGTGATTTCTGATTATTTAAAACCGGAAAACGCGTTGGAAAGACAAAAATCTTCATATGTATGAAACTGATATCCAACAAAATGTCAGTTTCCATTATTCCAAAAAATAAATGCTTGATCAGCTTCAAGTGATGAAAACGCCAGTTCAATATGTTATAACGAACTTTTCTACTTTTAAGGAATCAACCGCTCTTACCACATGCGCTACACTTAGTTTGGGTTTCTATATTCACACACTAGTTATGAGCCGTTGGGATACCTTCTTTTAGAAGTAAGGGATTGAAAGCAATCATTGGACAATTTTAACAGAAAAATATGTTTAGGAAGCAATCCAATTATATGAATGAAGTTTTTTATTCAAGAGCTGACGCCATGCTATAAGAATGTTGCTGAACTTCGCATTTAAAATCATTTGTTTTATTAATTCTTGTAAATTACTTAAACATTCAAATTTCAATATTTCCTTTGATTTACCTTTAACGTGTTCTTTAAAATTAATCGTTACAACCCCAACTTCGATGATTTTAAATTAAACAAAAGACTATTTCGCCGGTTACAACCTAAGACAAACAAACTCCAAATCGTCATAATCGGTGTGAAAGGGTCGCGATGATCGTCTAAGCGCGCCCTTAATTCCACCGATTTACGTAGTTTTGAGTGGCGAAAGTAGAGGGGCGGACGAATCTAAAATGTAAATTTAGATCAGTACGGGGGCATCATCTGCGGACGGTGAGGAGACGATTCCATGATCGGCTAAAACCAAAAGACCACCTACACATTACAGACAGAAAATCCTGGTGGTAGATGGGGGGAGGCAGATAGAAGACAAGTTTAAAGCCTTTGGACAAACACGGACACACCTAAATCTATAATTCCAGTTGTGTCTTTCACTTTACTCGGCCAACTGGATGGATTAAACGGAAAAGTGGAGGCGCACAACTGATGCAGGGTCGTTTCGTTTGAGAACGCGAGAAAGCTTTTATGTTGGTATTAACGGTCTGATGGATATGAGAGTCTATAGGAAAACGAATACTTTTTTAATTAGGACTTAGAGTGCGCTAAGAAGAATGATATAGTATACCTTCGAGACATAATAACGGGTCGCGTTATATTGTAGAAATTGTATATTTTGCAAACATACCTGTTTTTAGTTTTTTTATTCAGAAAATATTCGATGAAACACACGATGAAAAGGCGCGAACGAAATCGCGGGCACATTTAAAAAAAATAGAGAAGAATAGGCAAATTAAAAGATCGAAAGTAAAGAAACCAGAAAAAAGAGACCTTACACGAGGTAAGATGATAAGATAGCAAAAAATATTGAGAAATAGAGGAATTACCTAATAGACAGATCGAGTTTTTAGCAACAGATAGAAAGAAACGAGAAAAATTTTGAAAATAAGGGAACGGAATTTATGTCAAATAAATTAATTTAAGCAAAGGGTTGGAAGTAGTAAGCCAAAAAAAAAATGTTATGATACTGTGATCAATTCTGGTAGCTACAGAAAACATAATTAACATACCTATTTATATTTTCTTAGTATTATTTGATCACTTTTACACAATTTTAAATGATTTGTAACTATTTAGATTCAAACATAAAAAAATTAATTTTTTCGCATTATGTAAAAATATTGAGGGCATTCTAGTTGAATTTTTAAAATTAACATCACTCCTGGAATTACCAACTGCTTTGTAGTTCTAATATGTTCTTGTAAAAATTGTAATTTTCTGATATTAATTGTAAAATTTAATTTAAATCCATTCATAAATAAAGAAATTAATGGAGTTTATGCCGGGTAAAACACGCCATATATAGACATGGCGTGTTCTACCCGGTATACGTAGGAGCATATAAAGTTTCAAAATAGGATTTAGCATTTCTTTTCAAAAAGTTGTTGAGATATATTTTTCACATGCTTCAAAGTAATTGTGGAACAAGGACTTTAGTACGGATCAATTTTTTAAATTTATTAATAGCATCAGTGGATTACACTGGCGAACAATTTTTAACACAATCTTTGTTGAGTTCGATTTTTCAGCTGTTTTAAAGTTAAATAGGCTAATTTCAAAACAGTAGCAAGTTTTCTATTATCACGTCAAGTTTTTTCTCTACAACTTATATTAATGTGACCATTCTCTACTGATTCCAAAGAGATTTGAAGATCATGGAGGTACGGTATCAGGATAGATGGAATGTACATATGACGGCTGACTTTTGTTGGAGCATCAAGCAAGATTGTCCACAGACTGAACACTCCAGAAAACGCTATAAGCTTTAAAGCCATTGAAATGGCATACAAGAAGTGTAAACATTGACTACCGATACTTGAATAACTACTATGTCGAATATGACATTATTTTGCCCAATATCAACCCTGAAGATGCTAAAAAACTAAAAAGGTCTTCTAGAAAAAAAAACACTATTTATAATTAGGGATACCAAAATAGCTACACATGTTTAAATGAAATGGGCAGCCATAAATCTAGATTCATTTTTAAGGATTCAAAAATAACCTTATAATTTTAAAGAGGGGAATATTTGACATACTTCTGGCACCGCTACATGACATAGATTATACGACCCTAACCATTAATGCAAGGCAAAACTGAAAGCAGCTTAACAGGCAATAGAACCTTCGGTGCTGGGAATAAGCCTTGGTAGGCTTAGTTTGTAGGGCAAACAATTAGAAAATGAATCAAAGCAAAAGATGCTATGCCAATAATAAGGGCAAAATGTAGTTTAATCATACATAGAAAGACAGAATGGAACAAAGTAGTTCAAAATAAATCCTTAAACGGGAACCAGAATTGTTTGGTGGACCATGTAGAAGATTGGCACATGACATCAAACGAAACGCTGGAAAGGAATGTATAAATAAATGCTGGAGATGAAAAAGAATTGTTATCAAGAAACAGTACAAAACTACGAGAATACAATATTTTATTTACATTGCCACCACGTACATCTATCCTACACAAAATTGAAATAGAACGACGCACTTACATACCTATAATGTTACCATGCAATATCTACACAATTACACATTAAATTGAAATAGAGTCCGACTAGAACCGAGCTTTTAATAGGCAAATGACATGCGATGGAAAACGTGCTGATTAGTCGGCCATAGAAGCGAACAACATGGCGATCGCGAACGAAACGATGGAACGGGTCTATGGAGCACCAACACTCGTACACACATACACGCACGAGATGCACGCGAATTTTAATATGTGTCTCTGGTCGTTTGATTTGCACAACTCGTCCGTCGTACTGATGATATTTTCGGATAGGTTACGGCCACTATACACAGTCGTTCCATAATTAATAGTTCAAACAACATATGTAAATAATTTCTGTGTGTATCGGTTAATCAAATGTGAAATTACTAACAACGTACATACTTTAATGTCGAAAACGTGAATACATTAATGTCGAACGCGTTCATTCTATCGCCGCACGTACATACTCTCTGTATGTTCGAATGATTTCTATGTGCTGTTTTGTTTGTGATGCTTTGAGTTTGAGAGCGAATTAAAAGATAGCCGAGATTAAATCTCTTGCACACGAAACGTCTATTTAGACTGCATACATAGGTTTTTGGATGTCTTTTATTCTTTTTTAACTATTTACGTCGATAATGAAAATGCTAATGCAAAATGAAGCACGAGTACGAGTTGTTAGAAAGTTTTGACAATCGCGTTTATTGGAAATTCCTAAAACCTCTGCTTTTATACACTAACCCAAGAAAAAAACCTATAGCACTTTTAAGTAATTTTGATGAAGCCTGTAACTGTAACACTTTTTCTAAAAGGACTTCCATTCCATACCCTAACGCTAGTTTCTGGACTACATTAGAAACACCAAGTATCACCACAGGTAATTAATTTTGGAAAAAATCAATAACTGAATAAAGATCAGTCGCAAAATTAAACCTACGCTGATGCTATATATTTCTTCCATCAAGATCTGAGGTACAGAAATTATTTTCAGTTGATCTTCTTCAGTTAATTCTATCTTGAGTGATAATTTGGTCTGAAGGAGAATTTTGCTTGCATTTGCACGACCTTGATTTACCGCCACTGAAAACGATACCAGGACATGATTTTTTAGATTAGACCCTCAATTGGAATCATTGATCTAAAAAAATATTTGATTCGAACAGAGTAAGGTTTGAAGAATGCTATTTGCAAGGATTTGAATCTCACAATTCCAAATCTCTTAGCCCTTAAATTCCAAAAACTCAATTGCCTCCTGTGTTTTTTTCTATGAAGACATGTGATAGGAAAAGTCTATAGCAAGCAACCCAATACACTTGAGGAGCTGAAACAAAATATACAGCTGATCATTCTCTAACTGTTTCTTAATAATAGTAATAATAATAGTAATCGTAATAATGTCTTTATTGTCCAACAGAAATCAAAATTTCCATTATATAAAAACATGAAAAGAAACTGTAATACAATTATGTAGCAGTTTTCCACAGAAAATACAGACGAAAACATACTTCACTAATAAATGAAAACAAAAAATGAAAACGAATGAAAATTAGATACGTAATCTTTAGCACTAAAAAAATTAGTATTACTCATCATATGCACCAAAGGAGCTTTATTTAAGATGTCGGCCTTGTGAATTGCAAAGGTAGTGGAAGATTTTGTGAGTCTAGCGGGAACTGCAAAATAAACCCGTGAAGGTAATATAGGAGCGTCTATTTTGTTATTGACAAGTTTGCACATCAATTTAGCACTCTACATCTGCTCCGTTAAGAAATAGAAATTGTGTCACTGCAACAGCGTTAAGTAATCAGTACATCTTGGCAGATGTAGATTATCTTCTTTATAAGAAAGATACTTTAAAAAACGTTTTTGTACTACTTCTAACGTAATCTGCTGATGCATATAGAATGGGTACTATCTGATGGGGCAAGTTTACTCCTGACGTACGCATTATATATGGATTTTTGAGAAAGGCGAAAGTCAAGCCAAACTCTCAAATCCCCTACGTCCGTTCTTCTTTCCATTGTGATGTTATTTAAAACATATATAGTTGATACACAGACTAGAATACGTAACAACTGAACACTTTTTGAGACTAAGGGTAATATCATTGCTAATACACCATTGATGATACATAACTTTCTCTCCAGATTGAAACAATTCTCTAGGCTTAATATTTCACAAAATATTTTTAAGTCATCCACGTACGCAAATATATTACAATCCAATTGTATTAACAAATGATTTATATAAATGCTGATTAGCGGACCTAAATTTGACCCCTGAGGAACACCAAACGCCGTAGTAAATCACCGCAAGTACGATGACACAAACTCCAACAGATCTACAGAGAAAGCCAATGCATCAAAGTTAAACAATTACATTTTCTTTGTTGCTGCCGTAAGCATTTACTATGATCCCAGTTGATGACATCCTAATATTACTTCAACATTTCTTACATTGATTGACCATGATTACTTCACAATATCATTGCACTAATATTCATAAAAAGTTTTTGTTTCTGCCTGACTTTGTTTTTATGTGATCCATTCGTTTGTTGGAAAAACTCTTTAGGCCATTTCTATGAATATAAAATAGAATGTGTGTTTAATCATTGTCGCCATTATAACTACTAACATCCCATCCAACTTGCAGAGAAACTAAAATAAAGCTTCGAAATTTATTCGGTATGTTAATGTTCGAATAACTCGTACCACGATGACGTAACATCACATAGGTACCTCCACGTACATGTATTTAATAATGTGCTAATGGTGTGTGTAGTGATTAAAATTCTCTTTATTGCTTCAGCTTCGGACACGCGGGCATTGTTATGGCCATATGAATTTTATGATTTCGCATCTAGTTTTGAATTGAATGGACGATACGGTACGCCCATTTTGCCGTAGCTGACTCTCCGGCCTCTGTTTTCGGGACAGGATAAATAGAATTATTGGCAATCGTCGATATTTTGTTTGTCCATCCATTCGGTCGTTTTTAATCCACCCCTACCCATCCTCTCCATACGCCTCTCATCTACCCGGCCCGGATAAATAAAGGTACCTCCATGCGGCGACGGGGGCCCCCTCGACGGTATTTTATTAATTCCTCCATGATTTACTGTGCTTGTTTATACGTGTGTTGGTATGTGCGAATATTCTGATCTGCTAGTCGCAGTCCGATGATGAATTTATTATTGACAAATAAATGTGTCGACCCTCGATCGGTCTCTTTTCGCTCCATAAGGGCCTCTCTGTCCGTTTCCCCTTTTCAGTGTATACAAATTGTTTATAAATTGATTCCAGCAATTGTCGCTGAGTACGATGCTGTGATGAGAACAGTTTTCGAAGTGGTTTATTGCTCTCCATGTATTTTGAAATAAAATTGCGTTTAACAAGTGCTGTCATAGCTGGTATAGTACAAATCGTCAATCAATGTTTTTCATTTATAACACGAAGATGTTTTAAATAACGCGAACATTTATTTTTTTTTTATTCTCTTTACCTGACTATCTTTTAACTGACCTGTTCCTTAATGTTGAAATTGGTAAGGTAAAACATCTGCGTACTTTATTAGAAATATTTTATTACACTTTATTACACAAAATATTACACATTATGCGTTAATTTATTTTAGCATTTCCACATCTTTTAAAGATATTTAATTTATCTTTTGTACGACTCGCAAGATCTTTAATATTTAAAATCATAAATTATTTGTTACCATTCTTTTGTGACCTTTTCATATCTACGTTGGTCTTCATGTCTCGTTAGTATACATTCTTTAATTTCATTCTTAACAATAACTTCGCGAGAGTAGTTTTTCTACATAGAGTTACATTTCAGAACAATCATTTCAAATATGAAGAAGACACATTTTTTACCAAGTCCTCACAATGACATAATACTTGGTTCTGAATTTCCTTTTCTACTTGGCAAAATCTACATATGTACATATAGTTTCCTCCATCAAATTAATTCATATGCTCTTTGATATTACGATGCTTGTTAGAATGCTCAGTTATTTTAATAGATTTTCCATCTCTACTCAGTCAATTAACTTTTAAGGAACTTTTTTCCAGTCTTCGATGAGAAGAATTCTTCGACTTTTCTTGGAAACTTCTTTTAACCAACTTTTGAAAGACGTTCGTTGAAGAAAGACTTATGGCCCACGAAAGCAATAGGAAAAGCTTGGCAAGCCAGTTCGCCCGTTTTTTCATTAGCCGTAAATCCTTCATGCCCTAAGACCTAGGCTATTATTATCGTTTTGCATTTCCTAAGATCATTCAAAATTCATATACAGTCCAATACAAGTTAAGAATTTAGATGCATCAAGTTTAGTACTCTGATTATAATAAATTAAATATTTAATTGAATATAATAACAAAAATACTTTAACAAACGAATACTTATAAGAAAATTCCACCTTTAGATACTGCCTTTTGGAATTTTCTGAAAATAAATCTTGTTTTTCAATAGTCAAGACTTCAACAGAAATAAATTTTTCACTGAAAATTTATAGTGTCATAAGTCTTTCCTGACACAGGAATTACAAAAAGGTTTCAAATCCATATATAAAAAGTAAATTATGAAAACAACTACTGCCTAACAAAGCCAGACTACCTGATGAACTCTAAATTGAGCACAAGAATCGCCAGTCATTGTTTTGTTCGCAGTACTTCTTTACATTAATTATGTTGCTTATGGCAATTATCGTTTATATCCACACGTCGCAGTTTGCATAGCAATATATATTCTACTCGAGTACAGATAAAATGATATGAGTGAATGTCTGAAAGAAGGACATGCATATAGTTCCTTCATATGAAAACTACCATTTAAAAATTATACTAATACTTTAGTATATATGTATGAAACGTAACAATCTCTTGAAAAAGAAGTTGTAACATGACAATGTTAGTAGAATGTCAAAATTGAATGTGTTTTTGAGTATCATAAGATATTTGAATACGAACGAGGAGATTTGACGGATGGCCTCCGAAATGGACACCTAAAAAACAATAATAATGAACACTTACATCAACAGAATACGAAATGCAATTCGATCTAGCGATTAATCAAGGAATCGATAGTTAACTTTGTAGCTCCATAACAGAAGCGGTGTCTGCTTGACGTAGCGACTGATTTTTATTCGAAGACTTACCTGTTTTCGAAATTTTGTACTGCCAGTAATATTCAGAAACAAAGTAAGATCATATAATAGAAATCATCGAATTTGCCCCGCTGTAAAAAAACACAATGTTAAGCTTTCAGTTTAAGATCCGCATGATGTATTTCTTCGATCACAAGAGAATAATCTACTAAAAAAGGAAAAGAAACAGTCAATCAACGCTATTTAGATTAGCTGAAAATTTTACAAAATTCTATCCAAAGAACCATATGTGAATTTTTTAGCAAAACATTACTATTAACCATGACAATGCCCCAATTCATAATACGTTCAGTGCAAAAGAATTTGGCCAAAGAAGCAATAGCTCACTTGTCATCCTGACTATTTACCTGATTTAGATCTCTTTGGTTTCTGGATCTTTGCGTAACTAAAAAATGGGACGAACGGATTAGGATTTTCTAATGTGACAAATTTAATAAAATGTGGACCAACTGCTAGTATACCAGAAAATAAATTTCAGCTTTGCTTTCAAAAGTGAATACGTCGTTTAAGGGTGTAGATGCACAAGCACTTAGAATACCCTATAATGTACTATTCCAATTACATATATTTAACAGCGCTGGCGTAATAATAACTCATAGCCTACCAATGCCCCCTGAAATTGACGTTAAAGTGTTGGGGGATGTAAAGTTACACATTACATTTATTAAATTATCACTACGTGTATATCTTAAATGTATAATACACCGAATTATAACCTTAAAGTGTGAATTATGGACAAATTCCACGTCATAATTTTATTCTTCGGCACTTACAGAAATCACCTGCCTGCCCGATTACGAAACACTTACTCCATTTCCACTTTTGTCGTTTTTAAGTATCTCATTCCTGAACCGGGAGACTATCGAACGAGAAAACTTCTTGAAATCGCGGCTTTCTTTTAAAAGTTTAAACGTGCCGCAATCGTCTTTCTTTTAATGGTCACGGGTGAGAAGAGAGGAGAACTTGAACTCATGAAGGAAGGAGTACTGAAAACTAAAAAAAGGAATCGTCGGTATCTGAGGATTGCGGTCGACTGCCACAGCCAACCGAGACACACTTTAACGGGGAGTATCTGTGGTCCCCACGAAAACGACAGGACTTAATTCACTTCTCTTGTTGAATTTATTTACAGCTTAGTGACCGTTCCTGCACTGCCGTCGCTATTGGAGCGGCGGACTTCTTTGATCGCGTTAACTTTTCAGGTCAGTGCACCTGGCAACTTCACTATCTAGACCTTTATATCAGTCAATATCCGGCATTTTTTTCATGAATTCTCATGATAACCTAGTAGAAAAAGAAAGAAAAATAAGGAAATGGAAAAATGAAAAGGAATTAGGTTAAATTTTTGTAATTTATGGATGCTAAGATTTACGTAAATTTTCAGTTGAATTATGTGCGACAAGTAAATAGCAGCACTATAAAATGCACTACTTACAACACTTCCCTAATTGTGCTATAGTCTTCAGCGCCAATTAAAGATGTATAATCTACTACTATGAAGTAAGCAGCAAACATATTATTTTAATACATATTAGAATGCTAAATAAATTCATTGAAAAACCTTTTTTATACACTGACTGATTACTTGAAATTGTATTAACACTTCAGGTACTACATATACAATTTTATTGCAATCATTCATGCTTTTTGGAATACTCTTAGTGATTATCTAGAAATATAGATCTATAAGAGTAATTATATAAATAATACGTTTTTGTACTACTTTTGTTTCTGAAAATTGAGATTAATTAAACTTTTTAAATCTAAAATATATTCTCGTCATTGTCTACAATGATCCTCCATCTTTCTAGTAGACTTTTAATGTCCCTTTTCCAAAATTCGCTTGTCTGTTATTAAAAATATAAATACCCTTTCAGTACTTTTCTGACTTCATTTTTTTGCATCCTAAAAATTTTTGCTAAGACTGAGGCGTACACAGTAATAAGACGAAGCGGCGTTCGAAGAATGAAATGAAGCATCACTTTCCATTGAAACTCGTCCATCTTCATCATCTTCGTTATCTTTTGTAAGATTTTACTCTGACGACGCAGGGGCACGGTTTCACACAACACAATTTTTCTCTTTGTGCGTTCCTATGAATGTTGTTGGAAAGTGCCTGGCTATTGGCTGAATTTTTTGCTGACGGCCAGGGATCGATGAATTGTTGAATAACTAAATCCAAGTTTTTCGGTTTGTTCCTTAACAATCGCGGCGGGATTTTGTATCATCATAGTTTACAGAACATCTTTATCGAACTTTTTAAGTCCGCGCAGGCGAGACTCGTCTTCAATCAACAAAAAGAACCACTTCAAAATCCCAAAAATTGTCAATATTACCAATCATCCCAAAAATTTGTGCGGATCTGCTATTTGCTTTATGAATTTTTGATGACCTGTTAATAGTCTAGACATCCAATAGACAAAGACTTACTAAATTGCTATTATTGGTTAAAATTGTTCAATACTGCCTACCGAAAAGCTCAATTTTTCTAATACATAGAATACATGGATTCATTCTAATATCTTTGATACGACTACTTAGATTTTAATAAAACTTTCCACATTTAGTAGGCATTCGATGGGAATTTTTACATTCGAATTAAACTTCCAGTTTAACCGAAAATGATAACTTTTTTATTTTAAATGAAAAGTATATTTTGAGAATTTCAATAGAAGTTTTCTTTGGAAATTCAGTCAAAACTAATGGAGAAGTATGCAATTTATTTAACGATTTGCATTAAGATCAGCATCCAATATCACAATATGTCAATAGTAACACCTTGGAAAGGTATAACTTGACCTGAAATGTTAGAATTTTGCCGAAAACCGGACGAACGAAAGTTACAACTAATGAAGTGATTAAAGATATTGCTATATCATTAATCATATTATTATCATTTTTTTTGAGATGAAAAGCTAATTATGAATATTTTGAGACCACTCCGATTTTAGTTTTGTCCATGTATGAATAAATATTAATACAAGTACGTGTAAAAATTAAATGAAAGGAGCCAAACATTTGAATGCATATAAATAGAGAATAACAAATTTTTTTTGTATATCAGCTAGCATGCAAGAAACAGGAATTTATGAACTAATCCTCGTATATAGCATTACATTTCGAAAATAAATACAAATTATGTTTATCAAAATGTTTATGAAAGTTAAATTCCTCAATTTTTTTAGTTGAATTTGATGGAGCCTGTGGTTGATTGACTTGATCAATAAGGTTGATATATAACCCCTTTCCACAATTAACTATTTGTAAATTCTGTATACGCATTTCGACAACCAAGTTGTCATCATCAGCAGATAATTTCAAAGTGTCGCACCTGGTAAAACACGGCGAAGAAATTGTACGAAAAATACACTCCGTACGCGATCCGCACCGTTGCAAACCAAGATGTGCACTGTGTCTGTTTCACAAGATTTTTAAAATACTTTTACTTAAACTAACATGCACTACTTCGAAAAAGGTTATTATGGTCAAAAAGTGTGTGTGATTTATGTGTGTTTTATGATATTGCTCCTCTTGTCTTTCAGCAGAGAGAAGAGAGGCGTTTGCAGAGGGCCGGCCTCATAAACGTTAACCAGATGGCCTGAATTCTTTACGATGTACATGCTTTCATACGCGTCCAGTTCGCGATAATTGTACACGTTCTTTATCAAATGTAAACAATCCATATTAACACTGTGGTTATTTTCTAATACATGTCTCGCTATACCCGATTTTTCCGGTCGGTTGAATTTTATGTGCGAAAGGTGTTCTTTATACCTGGTTTCGATCGATCTTTTGGTTTGGCCGATGTATTGTTTATTGCACTCTAAACATTCAATTCGGTAGATTCCCGATTTTTTAATCTCTTCAATTTTGTCTTTTGCATTTCCTAACAGCATTTTCAGGGTATTATTAGGGCGTGAACATACTTTAAACCCGTGATCTTTAAAAATACTATTCAGATTTTTTGTCACACGATGGAAAGGTAAACAAACAAAATACTTTTCCCGATTGCTCTGTGGTGAAAGACATGTGGTGTCACGGATTGTTTTTCTTATGTTGGCCTTTCTAATTAATCCATTGATTATTTCCGAATCGAAACCGTTGTATACCGCGATATTCTTAATGAGGTTCAATTCTCTTTCATATCTTACTTTTGTTAATGGGAAATTGATCAAACGATTAATCAGAAAATTGAATGAAGCCATCTTCTGTTGCATGCTGTGATTTGAGTCAGCCGTAATGAATCTATTGACATTGGTTTCTTTTCGGAAAATATCAATTTCTATTTTGAGATCTTTCTTAATAACTAAGGTGTCCAAAAAAGGCAACTTGTCATTGTTTTCTTTTTCTACTGTGAATTTAATTGTCGGGAATTTTGAATTTAACTGTTTAACGAAATCATTTAAGTTGCATTTTTGTGTATTGAAAACCGCGAAAATATCATCGACATACCTGACCCAAATTCTAGGAAAATATTTAGCTTTATTTTTTAGTTCTATTTCAAAGTTACTCATAAACAGGTCCGCTATGAATGGAGAAAGACAATTGCCCATTGCAGTACCCTGTTTTTGTTCATAGAACTTCCCTTCGAACTGAAAACAATTTTGGGACATGCAAAGGTTTGTTAATTTCACGTATTCCTTTATTTTCTCTGGTTCGATCTTATTTTTGTGAAGCAATTCTTCTAAATATTTTAAAGTTTCTGGGATCGGTACCGAAGGAAACAATGACGTAACGTCGAATGAAACTAAAATTTCTCCTTTTTCTAATTTACAATCTTTGATCCTTTGGATAAATTCTAATGAATTATTGACTGAGAGACTTTCAAGTTTTTCGGGCAAATTTTTGTATTCACGTTACGTCATTGTTTCCTTCGGTACCGATCCCAGAAACTTTAAAATATTTAGAAGAATTGCTTCACAAAAATAAGATCGAACCAGAGAAAATAAAGGAATACGTGAAATTAACAAACCTTTGCATGTCCCAAAATTGTTTTCAGTTCGAAGGGAAGTTCTATGAACAAAAACAGGGTACTGCAATGGGCAATTGTCTTTCTCCATTCATAGCGGACCTGTTTATGAGTAACTTTGAAATAGAACTAAAAAATAAAGCTAAATATTTTCCTAGAATTTGGGTCAGGTATGTCGATGATATTTTCGCGGTTTTCAATACACAAAAATGCAACTTAAATGATTTCGTTAAACAGTTAAATTCAAAATTCCCGACAATTAAATTCACAGTAGAAAAAGAAAACAATGACAAGTTGCCTTTTTTGGACACCTTAGTTATTAAGAAAGATCTCAAAATAGAAATTGATATTTTCCGAAAAGAAACCAATGTCAATAGATTCATTACGGCTGACTCAAATCACAGCATGCAACAGAAGATGGCTTCATTCAATTTTCTGATTAATCGTTTGATCAATTTCCCATTAACAAAAGTAAGATATGAAAGAGAATTGAACCTCATTAAGAATATCGCGGTATACAACGGTTTCGATTCGGAAATAATCAATGGATTAATTAGAAAGGCCAACATAAGAAAAACAATCCGTGACACCACATGTCTTTCACCACAGAGCAATCGGGAAAAGTATTTTGTTTGTTTACCTTTCCATCGTGTGACAAAAAATCTGAATAGTATTTTTAAAGATCACGGGTTTAAAGTATGTTCACGCCCTAATAATACCCTGAAAATGCTGTTAGGAAATGCAAAAGACAAAATTGAAGAGATTAAAAAATCGGGAATCTACCGAATTGAATGTTTAGAGTGCAATAAACAATACATCGGCCAAACCAAAAGATCGATCGAAACCAGGTATAAAGAACACCTTTCGCACATAAAATTCAACCGACCGGAAAAATCGGGTATAGCGAGACATGTATTAGAAAATAACCACAGTGTTAATATGGATTGTTTACATTTGATAAAGAACGTGTACAATTATCGCGAACTGGACGCGTATGAAAGCATGTACATCGTAAAGAATTCAGGCCATCTGGTTAACGTTTATGAGGCCGGCCCTCTGCAAACGCCTCTCTTCTCTCTGCTGAAAGACAAGAGGAGCAATATCATAAAACACACATAAATCACACACACTTTTTGACCATAATAACCTTTTTCGAAGTAGTGCATGTTAGTTTAAGTAAAAGTATTTTAAAAATCTTGTGAAACAGACACAGTGCACATCTTGGTTTGCAACGGTGCGGATCGCGTACGGAGTGTATTTTTCGTACAATTTCTTCGCCGTGTTTTACCAGGTGCGACACTTTGAAATTATCTGCTGATGATGACAACTTGGTTGTCGAAATGCGTATACAGAATTTACAAATAGTTAATTGTGGAAAGGGGTTATATATCAACCTTATTGATCAACTCAATTTTTTTATAAAATTTATTGATAAACTGACAAAAGAAAAGAATCGAATTTATAAATAAAAATGTCACATTAACAAAAAGGATTTAATATTAAAGTTAATACGATTTGAATCTCATTATTTTCAACTATCAGAGAACGTAAACTTGCAAATCAAACAGATTTTAAATAAGCATCCAATTCCCGCTAATATAATATCAAAACGATAATTAAAAAATACCATTTCTGCATGTTAATTATGGAAACTACTCGATATATAAACCTAATTTATTACAATTAGTCGGCGATATGCCAATCATACACATATATTATTTTGTGGAATCGGTGATTTTTTGAGTTTCACGTTCGACTTTTATCGTGAAATACCGCACTTACTTATCATTGTTTTAACATTTATGTTCGATATTTGAGGAATTTTATACATGGAAAATGAAGAAAGCACCTATTCTAACGTTAAAAATGCCCATCGGAACGAGATCAATAAATTTTTTTATCGGTGAACATGAAAAAGTAAAACCACAATGGTAACAGCACTATATCCATATTAAATAATCTGAATATTGTATTCTTGTAAATACCAATAAGTTATATAGAAGAGTGAGACGTATGTATACACATATACATATACACATATACATATACACATATACACATACACATATACACATATACACATATACATATACACATATACATATATATATGTATATATATTTATACATATATTGTATTATTGCTAGTTTACAGTTATCAAATCAAGTAGGTTTACTAGATAATATTTGTTTATATTTTTGGTTACAATCTACAAAAATAAATTGCCCTGTTCAACAATAACAAAATTAATTTAAATACATACTTGCCTCATATGATGTAAAAAAAATACAAAATAAAAAAACAAGTCAAAAAGAATACACAAAATGTACAAAAAATAAACATCATTTATATAGTAATAAATCCTCTTCGACTTGAGTTTTTAATAACAGAAGGATTAATATTTAGTATATTATTTGCGAGTCATCAAAATTAATACATACTTTTTGTATTTTTGGGAGGACAAAAGATTATTAATTACTTTGTCTAAGTAATTATAATAGATAAAATTCCTGACTATATCTTGAAGCTTCTTGAAGTAGTCTTTGGATCTTTTGAACATACAATGGAGCATTTTCCTCCAATCTTAGGGCTCTAGGCTGATATTTTTGTAATACTATTTCATGTATATGATGCTTTGGAAAATCCTTCAATACTTCAATGCCATATGATCAGATAAATTTTAAAATTGTCTTATACAAGGTCTGACAAAGTGATTATACAATTTATTAGGTTAACGGAAAGGGGCCGTATATGGTCAATTTATTTCCTAGATGCAATTGCTACTGATCTATTTAAGAATTTCAATTCGTAATTTTAGTAAACAAGAATTATTAACTAATTTTTAGGTTTTATAAAAAATTGTTACTGATCTTTGATTAGCTCAGACGTTAGTTTTATTTTTATGATTAATTTCTATTTCTTGACTTTAATATAGTTTTCCATTTAGTTTTTATCATAGGTGAAGGCGCACATATTTCATTACCTCAATCTTGATTAAACCGGGTTGATCGTTTTCTAGTAAATGCAATGTTATATACTTTTTTTAAAATAAAATGAATGCTTTCGCTTTTGTCCGAGAGATGGACCTATAGTTCTCTATCACTACTATATATTATCCATTCGATAATAATACCCACCGTTTTACCAAAACTAACAGTAAAGTCAGATCACCTGACGGGTCTCTGGACTTGGGCGAAAAGACCGTTGTAATCTTTTGTTTGTTTGATTTGCGTTTATAATTTGTCTAATAAAATTTGAAGATTTGATTAGTACTAGACGACGTTCATCTAGTTCAAAATGTATTACAACAAAAATGCATTTTGTTTTAGAATAAAATGTAATGAAGTTAAATTTAACGCTATTCTTTGTATTTTCTGTATAAAATAATAGCAAAAAAATCGTACTTTATCATGTAAAACTTTAGCAATTGCTTAGAGCAATTGTTGACTAATTATTACACTTTCAACCAATTCTGAATATCCCATTTTATGTTTTGACAATATTTCTCTTACAGAAACACGTAAAGCTAGCTGGTCTCCAAGTTCTACGGATGACTTACCACTTCAGGAACAAAGCGGTGAGTTTTTCGATGAATAATACATTACTTGCTTGCGTAACGTAACCACAAAAAATCTACGATCGTATTGCGTACTCCAGTGGCTAAACTATCGTACTAATATAGCAGACCACAGAGCAGTAGATGTTAAACGTCGTGTATTTTTAATAACAGAATTCTTAGAGAAATGTTCACTGTTGATACAACAGTAAAAGTTATCGTACTGCGCTATCATTTGTTTATAAAATAGTTAAATTCTTTGCGAAATTTAAAACGAAAAGATAAATGCAAAAATACATTTTATACATCATTAGCGCACCTACCATGAATTCTTTCTTACTTAAATGTTCGCGGTTATATCTGAATTATTAACCATTAAGTGGCAGTAATAAACAATTTATATATCACAAAACAGAGTAAATAAAACTCATTCTCACACGTAATCAACGCGACGAAAACTTTTTAATTTAAAAAATGCGCCGTAAAAAAATATTTTCACGCGCCACAATAAAAAAGTAAAAACGTAGCGCGGCAACAAAAGGGACGGAAAAAAACGCGAAGATGAAGTAGCGGAAAGACACAATGCACTGTAGAGTGGTTAACAAGATTGGTCCGTTATTAAGATAGCAATCGCTTTTATTTCCCACTATAAAGAGTAGATGTAATACATACACTTTCTAGGGTCGTATATACATTTCGCGATAACGAAAAACATTTTTATCCTGAAGACTCCTGTTCGTCTACGATCGTGCACAGTGGCGTAGTTATTTAGGGGTCGGAAGAGATTGATTGGAATATGAATGCGGTTGTTGTGGAACGTTGAGTACAGAAAACATATCTAATTGAGCTTCCGAAATTTTTGTAACTCGTAACGTCAACATTAGAACATATTCCGATTTCGTATGAATTACTCGAGTTATAGTTATAGTTTAAGTAAGAATATAATACTAGAATATATTAATACCGTATATACACTTTTCGATAACTGAGTTATCATCTTCAATAAAACATTTAATTTAATCACTTATAACCGTTTCATAGAACATGCATAACATTAAATTTTAATGTTAAAAAATCATTTGTTGTAATATGATTTACCCGATATAAAAATCCCGATAGCAATATAGCCATAATTCCACAACCGCTCATGCTCTACACCACTGCGTATCGCTCCACAACAAATATACAAAACATGCTTAAATATTTTCCTTTTCTTTCAAGATCATCCCACTACAACACTTAATTCGCCCCCTTTTTCGCGAAATATCCTTTCCTTTTCAGCAATACACACTTATTCGCGGTATAACTTCAACTTCTAAATGAGAAAAAGTTCTCTAATTTTATAGTGTTTTGCTTCTCCTGTATGCCGTCCTATTCATCGTCTCGACAACGTTATAAAAGAATATAAAGTGATTATGCGTAAGCGAAGCAGTCATTTTCTCTCTACCATAACGTCGTTGTGTTTTCAGACCAATTTTCAGATCACCCGCATTCTCGGAACGAAGTGAGATGCGAGTTCCGGCCATAGTGCGCCAAATAATCCGAATAACACGGTAAAATGGAGAGGAGCTATAAACTTAGTCTAGTAAATGTATTAATATAGATGACTTGCACAATATTTAACTTAATAGTGTAAAGAGAGAAAAGAAAAAAGGCAGACGTAATATGTTATTTGGTAAAGAGTGAACTAAGTTTCAATTGGAAGTAATTTGCATCCTAGTGTCTCTCGAAACTCGAACATGGACCCAATAATTTTCGTTTTACATTTTGATGACCTGCTTATAAACTATACAAATCCATCTATTCTTGTAGTTGAACATCGATCAATCCACTGATTCAACTAGTGGATGAAATTTTTTTAATATGTACCGCACACGTTTAGTCGATTTTTTTTAATTTGTTTAGTTATGGTGCCGTCTGTAACTAGCTATGTTTTACATAGTTTGTTGCAACTTTTGCCTTTCTACTAAAATATCTGCACGACGGTTTCTTATGGAAAAGTTGGATAGCTAGTATCAACAAGTAGTTTGATCTAACACTCAAAATAAAACAATCGAAGAAATAGTTGCAAAAATATAGTTTTTTCTGGGCTATTAACTTCATGAACGTTAATGATATACATTTTGGGATTGCACTCAATGTGCATTTCGAAAAAAACCAAAATGAGTTTTCAAAGAAGACCGTAATGTTTTTGTACAAAATTTTTGTGAATAATCAGGTATCTAAGGCGATTCGTCATTCAACATCATGAGCGATGAGGCTCATTTTACGCTATGTAGAGCCGTAAACAAACAAATTTGTCTATTCTAGGTAGCGAAAACTCCGAATTAATTCATAAGGAGCCCCTCCACAATCAAAAAGTGACAAGATACAGACAGGTTTCTCGAACTATGATGACGATGGTATCACATCAATAGTGAGCATTATCAGACTATAATAACGAATTTTTGATGTCCATTATGTATGACAATGTAGGACTTCTACTGTAAGGAAAAGGCGTTACGGCATGCACTAGGCAAACTATAATCGATTTATTAAAGACATTGTTCCTTAGTCATCTTATTTCGAAAAACTCTTTTTTACGATTTTGTTCATAAATAAATGCATGGTTAATATGGAACACCTTTTAAATAACGTAGACGCATTGCAGGCCATTTAGGGCCAGTACTTTGCTATATTTTCCCACAACTTATCTTCAACTTTTGTTTTCAATCTACTATCGCCGTGTCCTTTTAGAGGTGCCTAGATTTTTTTCCTAGCAGAATAGTCCATGCTCCTGCCTTTACGCCCATCCGTCTATACGTCATGCTTTAATATTCAAAGGGATTGTTACTTCTCTATATTTTTTATATCTATATCCTCGTGTGACCTTCTTCTTAGTCATATAGCCCCCAGTGAAGCAAAAGATAGCTTACAGCATTTCCATGGTATTACAGGCTTGATGATGAGATTGATAATCTCAAAAATCACCAATTATCTCGTCCAAAATGTTCACTCTCATCGCTCTCGAGATCTTCCATTTCTTGCTAACGTTCTTGTCTCACTCCATGTTCGATTAACTTGTTGAAATTCCCTGTGTAGGGTTCCTCTCCACGTGAGGATGGGTCTATCTCTACTTTTTCTGCCTGTAATGTAATTAGAGTTATTTAAGATTTTCTGAATGTATAACTTACCTGTTTCCATCTCTGCTATCTATTGGGTTGGCAACTAAATATTTTCGGTTTTGTAGTATAAAATAAAACACTTTTTTTTAAACAAAGAATAGTTTTTAGTCAATTATATATTTTCCATTTTGCTCAATGACCTTTTGCCATCTTTCTTTCAGCTGCATGATTCCGCGCTCATAAAATTTCTGGTCCTTATCATCAAAAAACTGAACCAAGTGCGAGTGAAAGTCATCGTCATTTGTGAAAGTTTTACCATTCAAAGAATTCTGCAAACTTCGAAATAAATGGTAATCAGATGGTGCTAGATCGGGGCTGTATGGGGGATGTGGCATCACTTCGCAGCCAAGCTCTAATAGTTTCCCACGAGTTGCCAAAGATGTGTGAGGCCTTGCATTATCTTGGTGGAAAACTACACCTTTCCGATTTGACAATTCTGGCCGTTTTTCTTTGATTGCTTCATCCAGTTTTATTAATTGTTGACAGTACACATCAGAATTGATCGTTTGGTTCCTTGGAAGCAACTCAAAAAACACAACACCTTTGTAATCCCACCAAACTGACAGCATGATCTTTTTTGGATGCAATTCAGCTTTCGATGTGGTTTGAGCTGGTTTTTCGTGTTTGCTCCATGATCTTTTTCGACCTATGTTACTGTACAGGACCCATTTTTCATCACCAGTGATGATTCTTTTTAAGAAAGGGTCGGTTTCGTTTCGTCTAAGGTGCATATCGCAAAAGTTGATTCTTTGTGTTAAATGAATTTCTTTCAATTCGTGAGGTACCCAAATATCAAGCTTCTTAACCAGCCCAAGACATTTTAAATGTTTTTCAATTGTTGTGTGCGATACATGTAGCCTCTCCGCAACTTCTCGAATAGTTATATGACGATCCTCTTCAATTATGACTTTTATTTGGTCATCATCAATTTCAGTAGGCCGACCAGAACGTTGCTCATCTTTGAGGGAAAAAATCTCCAGAACGGAATTTTTTATACCAATTCTGACACGTGCGCTCTGTTAAGCAATTAGCACCACAAACTTCACATATCTTTTTGTGAGCCGCAGCAGCCTTCTTTCCTTTACGGAAATAAAATAGTAAAATATGTCGAAAATGTTCGTTTCTGCACTCCATTTAAAATTAACCCACAACTAATAGCTTCAATAAAAATCACGCACTACTTGCTTCTGAAGTTACGTCAATGTGACTAGTATCACGCGACAAACGGTAAAGTACAGCACTAACATACGTTATACAAAAAATAAAGCAACGCTCTCTATCAGTAAAAACCAAAAGTACTTAGTTGCCAACCTAATAGTAATTATTTCTGGTGACTCTTCCTCTGTTATCCTCCATAAATTTGTATTTCCGACTTTGTTGCGTCAAAATATTTTATATAAACTTTCGCTTTGGAAAAACTAGTTCCCCGTTTGCCCTTACATTTCCATTTTTCCATCATTATCCTTCTTTCGACTCAGTAAAACTTTTACCTAGCATCTATATTTCACGCCTTATAATACTACTAACTCCAATACTGAATTAATAAATAAGAACAATACATTTCTTGATTTTACGAGTTTAAATTTTAAATTAGCTACTTCTCTTTACTATTTTTTCAAATATTAAAACAATTAGAAATACACATTATTATGCAAATATTATTTAATTATTAAACTACCCGTTATATAAAAGAAAAATCTTAAAACCTCATAAACCACCCTGTATTTATTCGAAACTGATACCGTATTAGAGAAAGTAAAGCGTATATCTCTTTCCCGGATTCTCCTGGAATGAATTATGATATTACCATGAAGCTTAGTGTATCGGATGATTGTAACAATTTCTGAATACTCAAACTGAAATTGTTCGTAAAGCGACATCGTTGCTCCAGGCTTCTTCTAGCAAAGGAAGTTTTTTGTGTTGTCGTTCATTCTTTACTTCATTTAACAGAAATTTCTACGCATTAGTACCTATACGAGTAGATTGAAGAGCTCTGTCGAACTTATTGGTATTGCTCTGTTTTTTGTCTTATAACGAAAACACGTACATTATGTTACAAAAATTGCGTAAGCGAATTAGTTTTAGAATTAAGAGACTATAAATTTATCTATTTAACAATTTCAATTCGTAATTTTAGTAAACAAGAATTATTAACTAATTTTTAGGTTTCATAAAAAATTGTTTATTAAATTTTTTATACATTTGTATTTAGAAAAGCGAAACCAAGGCATCAAAACATACAAATTATTATCCAACAAGACCATAATATTGAGCAAATTAAAACATCAGAAAAAAGTATAAATTTCATATGAATATCAGTCAGAACAAATATCAGGAAAATAGACAAGCTAAAAGATTTAGGTAGGTGCTCCATTAAAACTAATACTCTAGAACTGCATACCTTTGATCAATATGTATTACTCACACAAGTACTTCGAGCAGAAACAAAGACTTACGAGATCACCAACAAAGTATCAACAATCTGGTAAGCTGTGTGCAGAAGGATGGACGAATAAACCTTCGCCGCTACACAAGCAACAATGAAATTTAGAAATTATCATATGTAGCAGATGTAAGAATTTATGAAATTTGCAATGACCTATCCAAGCTAATTAGCCAGAGATGAAGACAATTGTTAGACAGTGGTGGTTGTAAAATATAAAAAGTACAAACTTTGTCCCAAAAAAATATCTGAAATATAAGCAGATTAGAAAATCAAAAGACACAGATTTAATAAAGGATTTATGGTGATTGCAATGAACTCAAACGTTTACAATGTAAATAGATATTGGGGAAGGAACAAATGAATTGGAAGTCAACCAAGACCAAGTGGACAGGTGAGATCATAAAACTAACCAGCTGTATAAAATAAACGCAAGAACTCAGAGAAATGGAAATGCTTAGATAGGCCAAGAGTCTATTTTACTGTGACCCTTCCAAATCTATTACAATCCTCAGATTTCAAAGAAGATTGTCTTGCGTCATTCTTTTAATTAAACTTAGCTCCTTCGAGAGTGTTTTTTCCACTTGAGGATATTCACCTTCCATTTGTAGAAACTGCTTTTTTGCCAACTCTTCATATTGCATAGTACGCGAATCGCGGTTTTGTTTGGCAAAATCTAGATATAATTTCTTCTATCAAGCTCATATTATTCATGTTTGTTAAATTTGCAATGCCCTCTTAACAGACCCGTTATCAACCTAACAGACTTTTTTGTTACTACTCAGTTGGTCCGTTATAAATCTGGGCAATTTCTCCGAAGAACTATTACATCTGTTGAGGGGTTTTCCTATCTAGAAATTTTGGAAAAACAACGCCATTAGAGTAGCTCGAGTATTGGTAAAAATACAGGTCGACTTTTCTTGCATTCATGATGCAAATACAAGATCTTTGTTATTTCTTTAAGGACTTCCCTTGTCGGATAACTATGGGTACTAATTCTAACAATTATTCTTCTATCCTACTATATACAGATGCATATTATATCGAAAAAAATATATAGCTATTTGACGTAGCTCGACTCGACAAAATGAAAGAGCTAATGAAAAATCTATTTGCAAATATAACTCTAACGTTTAACGAAAAACCGTTAAAAAATATTACAACAAACAACGTAAAAGTTTTTATCAGCCCAAATATGAGAATTGTGAAAGTTAGTAATTCCTTCTGCTGAAAACGTTATTTCGACAACAATGATTTTTTAGAAAAATTAACACGGGAACCATATTGGTTTATTTATTATTTTGTGTATCCTATTTTATCTTTTTTGTGGGCTGTTTGGTGCAAAACTGATAACTTTACAAAAATGTTTATTTTTATTACTCCGATATTCTTGGCAAATATCTGTGATATCCACCGATGTTTTATATCGTCTAGATTTCACACTGCATTGTTCCAGTTTCTCAGAAAAAGTCGTGCCGGGTTTCGGTGTTGTCGTGCAGCTCTCGCCGTGAATTAGGCGCCGAGGTGAGCTTTCCGCAAGTTGGCGCCAAGAAAACAGCGCGCCTACTACTCGATCGAGGACTGAAGCTCTATTATGTACACCAATGCAGACTCTCACTCACACACATGCCCAACATAAATATCTTGTCTTATGGTGAAAAGGAATCCTACGATCGTCACTGTATATGTATATATATATATATATATACACGAATGCCGCCACAGAATAGTACTTCTATTCGTCGGAAAAAATCATTTGTTACATGCTCAAACAATAAAATAGTCGTATATCTCCACACCGTAAACGTAGATATGGTTTATCAATCTTTCTTTTTCTCCGCATCGTAAACGTACGATGGTTTATCAATCTTTCTTTTTTGTTGTTCGTTACTCGTTTGTTATCACTCAATGTGAGAAAATAAAATCTTCTTGGATAATTTTATATGATATACGTATGTACTCGTATTATTCTATTCTTAATTAGTTCTTTAATATTCAATATCTGTCTATAAAAAGAGGAATTAAAGGACCAACTTTTTTGTTAGAATGTGTTCAATGTTGTGAATTTCAGCTGCTTTTCTATTGCGGTCTTCAGGTCTCAATTGCTACCTGCATGCAAGATTGTGCTGAGGAGAGCCCTTGTCTTAACATCTTGACAGTAACGCGTTCGTCATCTTGTGGGGATAGTTTGCCACTGGCTACAACTTTAAATCGTATAACTAAGTAGTTGCTATTTAGGACTTTATTTAGTGCGTACCACGCCGCGTTGATAGCTCTTCAGAAAGTCAAAAATAAATTACAAGAATTGCATTTTACTCTAGCCAAAACAGATAAATGGCATAAACCTACTCCAGAAACATGAAACAATATTTTGTAAACCGATTTCTTCAAATGCAAGTCTTTTTGTCACAAAAAAATAAAAACTATTGAAAATAGATACTTAATTGATTCATAAATGTCCTTAAGCTTGCATCTGACAGGTTCTTGGGGCACTGAGAAGCTCATTCTCGCATTTGTATTGCTCTATTTTTACACAACACTATATTACATATACATTCGAAAAACTTAGATTCCTTCAATCTTCGAAACAATTTCTGATTGTTAAGTAATCAAAAAGCTTCTATATTGATATGCTGATGAAGTCAGGCATCGTATTACCTACAATCCAAGAGTGTATTAACTGTAATAAGAAATATTTTAGAAAGTTGTAATATGCAAAATAAGTTCAGTATTATTAGAATATCTTTATAACAAAAATGATTCAAGATTCTAATACACACAAGTAGAATGTGTACGTCATCCAAAATATACAAGAATTTTAACCATCATCATCACCATCAAAGTACCTTTACTGTATTTCAATTTTTGAAGTAAAAGCAAGCGAAATACATCTCCGAATTCGATTTCAATTCAGTCTTTTACAAGTCCGAACACTTAATGCAATCAAGTGTAGGACCGGCACGACAGCGTTGCGGTCGGCCGTATCACGGTGAAGTCAGTCCGGGGTCGTGTTCGGAGCGTCCGGGCGTCGTCTCTTCAATATATATAATGATTTCTCGCTTTTCCGGACAATTAACAAGGGTCGAAAGGGATTCAATTGTACGGGTCTCCTTCTCTTCTAACAGGTGTGTGAGTCGGTCGGAATTGGATTAATAATTGGATTAATTAAGCAGAGAGACGACGGCGAACGACCGGAAAAGAGTGTCGTACCGGTTTCGAAGTCGCAGGGATTCACATCGGATTCCAATCGGAATTTCGGCAAGTCGTGATAAGTTCCACACGTATTGAGATGAACATGAGTGAAAGCGTTGTAGAGACACTACTGTATTTCAGACTGAGTTTAAGATAATAATTTGACTAGATATATTTACTTATAATAGTACATATTTCAACAATATTTATTATACATAAGGTGTGATATGGAACTCAAATTACACTTTATGCCTTTCTATACAATTTATCTTATTTTGTAAAATATTTGGAATTTTCGTCATAAAATTTTTTGTTGTGTATCAAGAAGCACAAACTTCATTATATTTTATTATACCTATATTCAATGGATTTGAAAATTTAGTTAGTAGTAGTTATATTGAGAATAATTGCAAATATAAATGTACGAAGTTTTGAAAAGGAAAATAAGTACGTGAGATAACTTGTGACTTCTGGAATTCAAGCAGCCACATCGAGTCCAACAGCGGCATTTTTATGCGTATTTCACTTAGAATTACCAAGCTATCAAACGGTTGCCTATAAAAAGGATACGTGAAAGATTCGAGTGAAGGCGTCATTATTTCAGACTAATAACATTTCTTAAATAATTTAGAAGATGTTACTGTTTCTTTTTGAATAAGGTTTCGATGTAATATTTTATCCTTTTTGTAAACTTTTATTATTTATTGTTTTATCAATTTGAATTTATGTTTGTTTTTGATTTAATTTTTAAAATTTAAATTTATTATTTATTTATATTATTATATTTCTGATTTCTTATTATGATTTTCGGGTAATTGTATTGCTCAAATGTAGAAAACGGGAATTAGTTCAGAGAGCTGAACGAGGCAAATGATAGCCCACACGCTACTAATTTTCGTTTTAAGTAAGTAATTTTTCATCTGTAGAACTTACTAAATGAATATATTACGCAGGTAAACGGCAGTAAAAGGTGGACGATAGCCACCTTGAACAGAGTAACGGAGATTTATCTATTTTATTAAATTCTTTCATGTCATAATCGGCCAAGACTTGTTTTTGATCATTGAAGGTTGATATATAATCCCTTGCCATATTAATTTTCGTATTCTGTATACGTATTTCGACAACTGAGTTGTCATCATCAGCAGATAATTAAAACAATATCGCACCTGGAAAACTACGGTAAAAAATACCCGTTCTTTAGGTAGAAGTTTATTTCGATAGTACCATAGAATATCAACAATACATCAAAGCACTTTATTATAAACAGCTGGATCTTGATTGTATTGAGTTAGCTGCGCAACCTAGGAGCTGGATGCCATGTGACGAAACTGGTTTTAAGATTCGTTTGTACAAAAGTAACTTATTGGCACATCTGTGATTTTCTTCGAATAAACCAGTATATTTTTTCATATTTGAGGTCAACGTCTTTCTTTCTTTATATATATATATATATATATATATATATATATATATATATATGTATATACATATATATTCATCTGAAACAATATTCAGATTAATTTCTAGATATTTTGCTGCATCGATATCGAAAACAGTTCTGCTTATAAACAAAGTCAACATGTTAGTCTGGTTAGTTATGCTATTGCATGCTTCTTGGAGCAATCTATTGCTAAGATAACGGTTTCGTCATCATCAAAGATAGCAATTATAGCATCTCATGTCTGTGGAATGTCACAAGTATACAGCAGATATAGAATAGTTTCCAAAACACTGCCTTGATATCTCTCATGCTAGCATATGGTTTGGGTAACATGTTCTTCAGTTTGCACATTAGTCCTTCATGCCAAACTTTGTCGAAAGCTTGGGCAACATATTTTATTTCCTTCGTAGGCTTTAGGCCGATAATGTCCGTAATTCGATGAACTTGATCTATTGGCAAATGCCTGTTCATGAATCCAAATTGTTTTTTAAACAGTCTCAATACTAAAGGTAGTGAGATCAGTCTATTTGACGAAACTTCCTTCAAAAATTTACATTTGCTAAACCACCTGTTTAGTAAACGAAATTACGTAAGTCGTTTTCCACACGTCTAGCACATGCTTGAATTGAAATACTTACATTGACTAAATAAGTATGTTTTACTAGTGCTTTTTTTGGGTCGCTTCTTAGCTATTGTACCAATGACCAGATCATATCCTAATACTTGTTTCGAATTGATATTAGTCCTTATTTCTTCTGCCACTTATTCTCGGTTTACTGGATTAATGCTTATTTCTTCACCTTCATACTGAGATAAAAGTTTTGCTTACATTTGCTTTCAATTGACTGGAAAGTTTGTTATAGGTGATTAGCAAATACTCTTTTTGCTTATTGTAATAATTTTATCAAATATTAAAGATCATATTCACCAATTCTGAAACATGTAGATTTTAATATTTGTTTTCAAATGTTCGATAATGAAAAGACAATGTATAATAGACTTGACCACCTGTTACATTAAACAACTAGGAATTGTACATGACCAATAATATAAAATATCCCGAACTACATTTAGACAGAGAAAATAAATCGTATTAAAAGTATTAATTGAAACTACAACTACTAAATTTTATAATTTGAACAAAACGACGGATATTTTAAAAAAGAAAAGAATACAAAACAATTATAAAACTAATCTGCACTTATGGATGGTAACTATTGAACACAGTCAACAATTTCAACCTAGGAATATTACAACCCTTTCAAAGCATGATGCTCCATAATACGAGGATAGACCAGTAATTAGTGAGCTTTCCGAAAAAGAGCACTAATAAAAAATTGTATGTTTTTTGACTTTAAGAATTCTTCAAAGCATAACTGTTAAAATTTGTGTCTATTCCGATCGTAAGAACGATTGTTATTTAAATGGAAAGTTAACCTGTTTTAGCTTATTGTGAAACATGGAAAAATTAAGTACCGATTATTATTACCACATTCTTATCTTTGACGAACAAAAGAAACAATGCACTCAAAGCTGAGTTGAAGTCTAATCAGGTCTTAAATGACCAGAATTGAATTGTATTTATTATTATTTTTATATGTCTTTTTCTATTTATACGATTTTAAAAACCATCACATGTTTTAATCTGGTACCTAGACTTCCGCGGTCGTGGTCCATGCTATCTGCATCTGGGCTTCCGGGCTGGACCGCGTCACTTGTATATCTGCCGACGTTTCGTACCCATTTGTATAGGACATCTTCAGGGTTCAACTACTGCACTAAAACTGACTCAGTTTTAGTACAGTAGTTAAGGCCTGATATATCCCATACAAATGGGTACGAAACGTCGGCACATATACAAGTGACGCGGTTCCAGCCCGGAAGCCCAGAAGCAGACATCATATGTTTTATTTATATTTTTTGTTTTTTAAATACATTAATTAATTGTAATTATTAATGTTAAAGATTACAATTAATGTACCCCTATAATTACCCTTATCGTTTATAAGCAACGCTACCTCTAACATAAAGTCTTAAAACGTAATTAATTTTCATGTGACTATCGCTGAAGAAGCCATAAATAAAATAGTAGAAGCTTGGAAACGTCAATAGTTTTCTTTAATAGAAAGTATTTATTCTAATATAACCACCTAAATTTTCACCTAATGAATACAGCAATATTTTCCAAAAAAGTAGATGATTACGTTACGGTCGAAAATCGAAATTTTTATTCGGATATATCTTTTACTCTTTAAAAATTCTATACTCGAAGTAACCGTAGCTAAAATATGAATTACGGAAAAATCGCAAATGTTATAACACATTAAATGCGCTTTTAAATATCAAATTTTATTCTTCACATTAAGAGCACAGTGTAGAATTGAATTTCAGTATATGAAATAACAATTTTCCTATTTTCAATGTACATGCCACGTACTTCTTTGTCGAGATTCAGTTAACGATAGTAATAACCCAATACGACGATATTGCGAAGATTTCTTATTTGCGCATTTAGTATGTTCCGGAGGTCAATAAAAAAGAATGACCCGACATTGATGGTCACATAAACAAGTAGGTACTTACATGTTCCAATACAGGAAAACGGATGTTATCGAGCTATATTCCCTAGAAAAATGAATACATTCACTAGATAGAATAATTCATTTTTGTTTCGATTTATTCATGATACGTAATAGAAATAATTTCGTTATATTAATTCATAGTTTAATTAATTAAATGCTCTTCAACTAAAATTATGAACTTTTCCTTGCACTTTTACACTAACTATTATTTCGTTCAATTTTACTATCAAACTGCACGCCGTTGAATAATAGTCTGCCATCTGCAAATTGCATAAAACCACCGTAAAATATTGTAAATATTAGAAACGACACTTCGACAATTTCTTTGACGAAATAAGCATTTATTTTGTGGGTTAATTAAATGTTACTAAAGTAGCTTTTAGCCCAATAGTGAGCAGCGCAACATGAACGGTAAAAAATAAGTACACTATTGCATAAGAGGTTAACCATTTTAAATTCTTTGAACTACGAGGGTAGTTTGACAAGTAGTGAGAATGGAAAAGAAAAACGAATTTTTTAAATACAAAATAATTTTTATTTTTCAATATATTCTCATAAAAGAGCAATACATTTATTCCAACGGTGCTCTAATGCCCTTATGCCATCTTTAAAATGCGATTCTGGAAGGTTTGCAAAATACTCATTTACGAAGATGATAAGCTCGTCGTTAGATGAAAATTTCTTTCCACCTAGTGCCGTTTTCAATTTTGGAAAAAGGTGGAAGTCGGAAGAGGCTAGATCCGGCGAATAAGGCGCATGCTGTACTAATTGGAAATGCAACTCGTGGATTTTGGACATCCCAACTGTGCTGGTATGCGAGGGAGCGTTGTCTTGGTGAAATGGAATCTTTTCCTTTGCCATTCCTGGCCGGCAAGAAATCTCAACATTTAATTTTTGTAGAAGTTCTGCATAATATTGTCCGTTTATTGTGGCACCTTTCTGAAGGTAATCAATGAGCAAAATGCCCTTTCTATCCCAAAAAATTGATGCCATCACCTTGTTTGCCGATAAAGTGGTTTTCGCTTTCTTTGAAGGTGCAGAACCACGTTCTAGCATTGTTTCGACTGTTGTTTAGTTTCGGGTGTACTGTAGTGTATCCAAGTTTCATCGCAAGTAACAAATCGCCTACAAAAATCAACCGGATTCCGCTTATAAAGGTCCAAACACCCATTGGAAATGCTCAAACGAGTGAACTTTTGATAAGTCGTAAGCAATCGCGGCACCCATCTTACCGAAAGCTTGGAAAGGCCCAATTATTTCGTTAAAATGTGGTATTCGCGTTCTGTTGAAATGTTTACCATGTCTGCTATGTCTCTCGCTTTGAGTCGTCGATCTTGCGTAATAATATTATGGATTTTTATAATCATTTCCTTAGAAGTCACGATTTTGGGTGCTCCAGAGCGCGCTTCATCAACACAGCTTGTTCTACCACGTTTAAATTCATTTACCCATCTACTTATTGTGGCGGATGATGGGGCAGATTCACCTAATGTTTCCCGTAACTCATCTTTTAGTGCGGTAGCTTTCATACCCTTAATTACGAAGTATTTAATCACCGCACGATACTCTGCTTTTTCCATTTTAACAAAACGACATGTTGCTTCTTTTTCAATCAGCTGTCAAAAATAAACTAATCAACCGATTTATCGAAATATCGAAATGTAAACATATAAATAGGCAACCCAAATTACAGTGCATTTGTTTTATCAATTAGAGCGCCATCTATGTGTCATTCTCACTACTTATCAAACTATGCTCGTAATACTAAAATCTGTATTGGAAATATGCTGGTAAACACGTGACTTGTCGTTTTTTAAAATTAATAGTAAAACATTAGGGTGTGTTTGCGACGTATAGATTCCAGTCAAAGTGTCAAATATAGTAATTTTCTGAACTTACAATCTATTACCATATGATCTATGAATTTAATATACTTTTAACATGTTCCATCTGAGTTTAAAATGTTTAAGCATTTGTTAAAATAAAAGGGCTGACCGGCGGGAGGTAATTAAATAATGCGTTTTAAAAGATTTAACACCACATCGGATTAAAAAGGGAGATGGGATCAACTCATAATATCAATTCTTCGTAATTAATGTGGAACATCCCCATTTCCACAATAGTTGAAAGTTAAAAAGTTGAAAAAATTATCAACGGAGCATTAACATGTACTTTACACAAGTAACATAAATGTGTATAACACTTGTGTGTGTGTGTGTGTTTTTCTATTACTAATAGTTGCAAACTAAGTATACATCCTGGTAAATTGGTCATTTTAGTCAACTTCGTTCGTAACAGTTAAAAAGTGGACAACTCAATTTAAACATGAACTTACATCGATTCAAGATAATGAATGTCCCGGATGGCAAAAATTGTCTACAACCGATAATTTCATTGGAGAAGTTGACAATGCAATACTGAACCAACGTCGTATCCAATGTGCGAGAGGTAGTAAATAATACGAAGATCGTAAAAGAATGGGTAGAATACGTTCTACATGAACATTGACATGTGAAAAATGGTCTCGACCAAAAAGACTGAGCATTTCGAAGCACTATATACAACTTTGCTAATATAATCCCTCGCTATTTTTGCACCGCTTGATACAGTCATTGATGATATCTTTATATGTATATTACTACACATCTAAAACAAAAACCAGTCTAGACTATGGATAGAACTTGGTTTAAATGTTCCGAAGAAAGCAAAAACAGTTGCAGGGGCTGAAAAATTAGTTACTATTGTTTTTTTGACGCACGTTGTGTTGTACTATTGTCGAATATAAAGTATTGTGCAACATTACTGGATCAATCAAAATCAAACAACTATATTTAGCAAAAAAAATTAATTTCAACACGTCAATGTACTAAATTATTCATCATCATAAGCAAAAATGCTTCATCTACTTTACAAACTGCTTGCAGCGCATCTCACTACCCAGACTTAGCCTCTGATGATTTTTTTTGTTCGTCAATTTGAAAAAATAGGGAAAAGATTTTGCTCAAATGACGAGGTAATGACTAAAACAGATGCGAATCTTCCCATATGGAAAAAATGGAAAAAAATAAATATTTTAGAAATTAAACTGTGCTTCCTTTGCCAGGCCAAAAGTATTTCATTCTATCCTTACATATGTCAGCAAATAAACACTATTTAGTCAAAATAAAACTCTTCACTTACACAACTCAACTAGTAGAACATAAGCAATATTTCACAACAGTAGATTATTGTTAAGCGGTTTCCCTGCTTAACAATAAGACAGAGGATATAAATATATCTTTTAATGACCTCTGATATTTGACCAATATATTGAACTATACAAATTTTTCTCATCGTTTAGTGAAAGTAAAGCAATTTTTGCCTTTAGTGTTGTCACTATAAAAGTGCAATAAATAGTATTTCAACAAAATTGTAGCGTTTGTCAAAAAAATATTGGAAGTAGAAACTGGTACATGTACATTGATGAGCATAAAAACAGCAGTGGTCTTAAATTTACTGAAATATCAATTTTAATTTATGTTAAACAATATAAATTCAAGTTTATTGAACTCTTTATTCCAACATGTTACAAAACTACAACAATAAAGAGTTTTCTAAATATGAAAGAAAATAAAACTGTTTATATTCTAGGACGAACAAAATAATTGTGCATTAAAATAGCAGTAATGCCAAAATACTAACCAAATGTCATTTTTACTTAGTTAATTGGATTGAAACACTTAATATTTTGTTGCGTGGCCTTTATTGTTTATCACCTCTTGACACTTTTTTTTTCTTTTAGTAAATTTGCATAAATTTTATTAAATCCTACTGAAATTTTAAAGCTTGTTGAATGCTTGAATCACTGTATATCATAGCACTTTTTGACTAATTCAAAAGCTTTGCAAATACATATATTCCTGTACACATATGAGGACTAGTACAAAGTAATATATTTTTATCCTTATCTCAAATAACAGTGACGCATTTCAACATTGCTGAATATGTTACTATTATATTATATTACTAATTGTTACCTTTAAAACTTCTAGGAAAATATAATTTCTGGTCGCGTAAATTAAGATTACGCAGAAAAATTACCGCAAAAATTATGTTATAACTTACTGCGTAAAAAAGTGCGCGTTTACTGAGGAAGGGGTGTATATCACACGTCCTTAAACGAAGTTCAAGCAAATTTTAAAATTATTTTTAAGAAGCCCCAGAATCCATACTTCCCATATTGGTTTCTATAATATGTTCTTAATAAATTATGTATTAAACTTGTACCACAAATGCACCAACGTTTTAACAGCAACTGCTTATAGCCAGTTATGAAATTAACTTAACGATGATAATTTTACGTTTACACAGAACTGACTTTTCCAGAAGAGTTTCTAAAATATTTTTAATAAGTTCTGACTTATCACGCTGAATCTTGGATTCGAACCCTATAGTCGCTGTAGGAAGGATTTCTCTCTCATTTGAGCAAATGCAGACAGCGAAAATTTATCTATTACGAAATATAAAGGCATAGATTTTCATTAAGACATTAATTTCTTAGATTCTAATTAAAGAAGTAAGAACTATGAAGAAGCAGTAATCTATATCGTAGTATACTGCTTGTTTCTGAAAAGGTAAGTTCTTATGAACCGCCCTTTTATATTCGCTATTAACTCGTCTGTACCCTATCTTTAAATAACTTTTTTTCACTTCTTTTAAATAATTAAAGCTATAAGAAACGTTTATTAAGCACTTTATCTTTCGAAAAAAAATAATTACCGTCTGACGGGCATGGTCGGTAACTATCTTAAGACCGTTCTTACTTTTATTGCTGAGAAAAGTTCTCTTCGTTTCACCGCAGGACACCGCATGTGAAGTGGAAAGGAGCGAGTTACCCCGATGATGCTCGCGTAGTAAATGGAAAAAAAGAGCTCGACGTAATTACAGAAATTTAATTAGAACTAATTAAAGACTGAAAACGGAATGGTAACAGAAGTAACAGAAGTAGAAGCGGTCGCAACGGCATCTCTGAACTTGCAATTCTTCGTCTTCTTTCACTTTTTCCTCCTTTTTTCCCCTGAATATTTTCTGCATAGAAGCGCCGCGATCTTACTCTTTTCTAGCAAGGCGTGGTTTTGGCGCCAACTGTTCCGCTCAACAACTGCCCTCTTCCCCCTTATCCTCATGCACCTTTTTCCGTCCATCCAACCGACAACTATGCATATTTCCGCGAAGATAATATACCTACATACAGTTAGGTAATTAATACTCTGACCTCGAATATTTGCATGTCAGATTATTTATGCAAATATGCTTTGCGAGATGAGAAACTCGCTGCGGGAGTGGAGTTGATTTGCAATGGTTACCGGACTAAACTTGCATTAATATAAACACACATGTGTACGTCATGTTAAGGAGAAAATACTGATTTTCAAAGTTAGCAAGCAAGCCAATAATTATGCGGTATACGTTAAATAGAAGTACTGGTTTAACGAAAGGAATGGATAGACTACATATCCCGTTTTGCTAGCTTATAACTACTAAATGGTCTACTCTTGCGATTCTGAAATATAATATAAATAAGTAAATAAAGAGTTCGATAGACAGGTAATTTGACAGATAATCTTTTTAGGAAAAGACATCATTTAAACCATTTAAAAGGAAATAAAGAATAAGTAAAATTATTAATCCATAACAAATAATGACTCGTTTCCAATATAAAACTAAAACTTCGTTAATATACATTTAAGTAGCCTAAGTATTGAGAGTTTCCGTTTTATTTGTTGTCTTCTTTAATTACTTTTCTGCACTTCTCGATCTTACTCCATTGTCTCTTATCCCATTCTCCAGTCTTACTTATTTCTTGTTGAACTAAATAATGTGATCAAACGAAAGTATCATAGAATGTTATGCTTTACTCATTCATGTATTCCAGTTTTATCCATTTTTCGCAGTTTCTCATTTCGACCAATGTGTTCGTCCTACTATATATTTCAAAGTTTTCTTCAGACGTACTTGTAATCTTTCCTTTTGATAACTAATGTATTGTTTCTCGATAACTCCACTCTATTAAAGATGTGCTTGCTTATAGCCAGAAAAGTCTCTAGTTTGTTCTGATACTATTCCTCTGTCTTCAGCTGTAATTATTCCAAGGTATCAGGTTAATGCATAAGTTTCTGGTTTATAGGATAAGCGTTTCTTGACAAAATAAAATATAAATATAAATAAGTTATTTTTATGTCATATTGTTTAATTGAATAGTTTTTGAAATTGTGAATTTGTGCAAAGATTGCTTTATTTGTTAACAAAAGAAATTGGAATGTCGTGTATCAAAAGCGATCATTTCCTATACATCCTTTTGTTTCGAATTCAGCAAATAGTTAATGCATCGGAAGCCAGTAGAACCATTTATAGCTTTTACGGTGAAAATGTAATCGAGGAGAGTGCAGCATGGAAATGGTTTTCTCCATTTAAGAAGGGCCATTTTGGCATAAACGATTCTCACCCTTTAGGAAGAACATTGGCCTTCTTTAGGTACAGAATTGAAATATTGCTATATCGTTAGAAGACAACCGTAAATAAGGAAGGAGAATATATTCTCGATTAGTCCATTAATTTTGTTTGTTAAAAAATTACAAAATTTTTAGTTAAATAAAATCCAGGCATAAACCTAATATTCACTTCCTCTCGCTCTGCTTTTATGTTTAAGTTTTATAGGTTTATTGATATTATCATTATTTTCGTCCGGTTTTTATTTGTTTTTAGTCCCTATTTGTCCAATCTTTGTTCTAAACATTAATATTATGTCTCCTCTTCTATTTGTTATTAAAAATAAGTCATTTGCAAGTGTCTACCTATTTATATTTCCTTCTTTTCATCCTGATATTGCTTTTCCCCACATTTATTGTTTTCTTTTATTATTACATCCACTACAATTAAAGAGAAATAGGTTCAGAGAAATTTCTGTTTTTAGTTCTTATATAAATTATCTGCTAACTACTGAATTCTTTGATGTTGTGTATTAGTCTGTTAGCTACATTTATCTTATGCAGTTATTGCCAATCATCTTTGAATTACCTCTGTGAAAAAAAAAATTGTCTCTGGCTAACTTAAATGAATGTTTCAAAAGAAATTTGTATTAATTTTACATCCCGTTTTCATTTTTACTTCTTTGAGAATTCTTCACGAGGTTTTTAGTAGGATAATCTTACACATTCCATTTTTTCTTGAAGTTTTCACACATGCCTCTCAATATTTTTTTTCTTAGCTCAAGATTTTTCTATTAAATGCTGAGGAATACTTGGACGTTCTTGTTTTTAAGTTCAAAATAAATTTCATTTTCACCGAGGAAGTCTAATGCTTCTAAATTTACTTCCTACCCTCGAACAGTATCTTTTTGCAAGACAACGCTGTGAAACGTTTAAAAATTTATATTTTTTCAATTTCATTTTCACTAAAGAAGTTTCGGCAATAAATTTACGTCCTACTCCCTCCCAATATCTCTTTGCTAGACAATGCTATGAAACGTTTGACAAATCATATTTTCGAGTTCAAAATCAATTTCATTTTCACAATAGAAGTTTTTGCAAATGTTTTTCAATTTTCTTTATATCCTAACCCAATCCATTAAACAACAACATAGTGAACTGTTTGATTTTTAAGTTCAAAATTTGTATTTTCACTAAATAAGTTTTAGCAAATGCATTTAAGTTTACTTCCTACTTTTGACCTTTCTGCTAAAAAACGCTGTGAAATGTTTGGAAATTTATATTTTTAGATTAAAATCAATTTCATTTTCACTAAAGAGTTTTGGCAAATACTTCAAAATTTACTTCCTATTCCCCGCCCAATATCTTGTTGTTAGACAACGCTCTGAAACGTTCAAAAAATCATATTTTGAATTTCAAAATCAATTTCATTTTCACAAAAGAAGTTTTTGCAAGTGCTTTTCAATATAATATTTCAATATAAAGTTATAAAATGTTTGGAAATTGAAAAAGACCATTACTTGAAACGTAATGTTCATTCAGCTGAAAATATCGCTGGAGTAAAAGAAAATGTAGCAAAAGGACCGAGGACAGCAATTCGCCATCGGTCAAAGCATTTTGGGATTTCAAATTCGTCCATGCCAAGAATTTTGACAAAAAACTTTCTACATATGTTCAAAATTCAATTTACGCAAGAGTCCATGAATTACATACACGGCCGCGTAGTTACCGATTGGATCTTGGAGCACACTCCAATTGATGACGAATTTTTAACCATCATATTCAGGAGCAGTTTAAAACGAAACCCATTACCACCTCAGTGGTTATGGTAATAAACAATACGCCCACATTTTACACATGAGAATCCCCAAGAGATTATGGAGAAACCTATTTATCATCTTCGTGTGACCGTTTAGTATGGATTTTCGGTCCAAGGTGAACCTGAACATTATTTTCTTGACGAGAATAGGCAAGTGGTAACCGTTAAAATAGACACTGCCGTCAAATGTTGACCAACTTTTATGACCTTTGCCGAAACGTATGAATCTTAACACCATATATATCTGGAAAGATGTCGCTATTTACCACACTGCGCGAAAAACAGTAAATTTATTACACGAAAAATTTCCATGTCATGTATTTTCCAGAATTGATAACATTGGTTGGTCCACTTTATCGTGCCGTTTAAAACCATTAGACATTTTCCTTTGGAATTTTGTCAAAGATAAACTGTACTTAAATAATACTCAGACAATTGATGAATCCAAAAGCAATATTCCTAGAATATTGGACAAAATCAATCTGAATATATGCAACAAAGTAATTGAAAATTTTGAAAAACGAATCATATGCAAAGGGAGCCGAAACAATATTGTGTTTAACACAATTTTTACAATTTCTTAGTACTGATGTTAATATATTAATGAGTCCTAAGAATTAAGCATTTTATTCAAAATTTCCCAAGTTCAATCCTGGAAAGCCTTTTACATATTTAGTTTAGATTGTACTATAAGCGCCTCCTAAAGCAGAAATGGATAGCGTGTTCTTTTAAAGTAACGATTTTAGTTTCGCTAATACATTTGTAAGTTTAATTACATATCTCCACTCAATCAACAGGCTATTTTAATAAATAAAATATTGAATTGATAGATTACCCATATTATAGTCACAATTTATGATAGCACCCACAAATGTTTTTATACTCCCACATATCAGATGTATTGAAAAGAATGCATTCAACCAACGAAGCTGTCTCTGGTTTTGAGAAGAAGGTAAATGATATACCTTTTGAAATCTGGAAAATATATTTTGAAAGCAATCTTGCCATGCAAAATCGTATTGATTGTAATGGAGAATATTTTGACAAAATGTACTGAAATTTTACAAGTAAATGTATTTAGTTTTAGTGTAGTAGGTATAAAAAACATTTGCTATGTATTAGTATTAAATATTTTGTTTTATAAACGGTAGCATCAATTGTGTAATGCGAATAACACGCTTTTTAATATCAATATGTGCGATATTGATATTAAAAAGCTTAGTAACAAAGACAAAGTTTTAATAAACGTTTTATTCTTTAACGAAAGGAAACGTAGCGCATTAATCTAATCGTGGTACAAACTTCAAATTCGCCGGCACATGAGACTTTATCACAAGACACAATGTGACAAATAATTAGTATCATTTTTCCTGGAAATATTTTGACTTCATTGTACGGTGGATCACTTTAGTAAACTAATTGATAGCAAATCGTATATGATTATGTTTAATTATTGTGGGTGAACATATATGTACAAATCTATGTATCCACATTATCTTTTTTAATGAAACTAACTGTTTACCGAGAATTCTTGTGTAATCTTCAAATTTTTCTTTGAAGTTTTTAGAGAATTTCCTGCGAAAATAACTATTGAAATTGTACTATGGAATATAATTACGCAAAATTATTCTTTGTAAATCAAATATATATACGGGTGTCCCAAAATATGCGAGCAACCTCTCGGTAATGCAAAAATAACTTTATATACTCCTATATTTCTTTTCGATAGAATGCAACCCTTCTGAAATATTCATCCCTCAATACAGGATAAGCGCAAAGGTTCTCATTATTGGCATCGATATGATGGATTATTTTCAAAAAGTACTACATTCTATGATTATAAAAAGCAAATTTTTATTTTAGTAATATAGCACTTAGTAATATTGACGATAAACTAAATGCATCACAAAACTTTATCTTGTACTTCTTCATGATTAGACTAGTTTCTCCTAATATCTACTGACGTCGAATAAGTTGTACCTTCAGAATGTCCCCATAGATAAGATTCTAATGGATTTAAATCATATCATCAAGGAAAAATAAGTAACAAATCTATCTGTTTGCATACACGTTATTTAGGTGTTTTTGCACCATCGTACATGAACCACATGATACGTCAGATTTCAAGCGGAACATTTTCTAGAAGGTCTACTTGAGTATTCTGTATTCACTCCAAATAAAGCGTCCCATTTAAGCCTGCGGGTAACACAAATGTTGCTAATTTATTAAATAATTTCCTAGGATTCCCGCCCGAACACTAATTAAAGGAAATTGCTGTTAGTATCTCCAGCCTATTGTGACATCGGTTTAGGTATATAAATTATGTGGATTAATTGCTCAATTTCTAACGAATCCTACTTCATTGGTGTTGAGGATGGAACGAACAAAATTCTGATTATTCCTATTATATGTTGTTTTAGCATCTAGTTTTGCAAACTGCATTCCAGCAGGAAAATCATTTTGACGAAGAGCGTGAATTTTTTCGTTATGGAACGGGTGTAACAACTGTTCATATAAAATTCTCGACACTCTAGATTTGGAACAATCATACTGAGCATTTCCTCTAAAAGAATAGTACAGGTTGTTCTTTGGACATCACTGTTAGCAGAATGTTTCTAAAATATTTTCATAACAATGTTTTAGAGATAAAACTACCATAAATAACTCTCACTTCTTTCCAGTGTCTCTTAAACGTATTAACCCGTTCAAAAGTTTTCCTTTCTGGAACTCTATGGTTTGCATATAATCTCCTAGCTTCCAAAGCATTACAAGAGGCCGGACCATTAAGACACTAAGTGTATATCCACGTATTGATTAAATGCCCATTTCATTTTGAAATAACAAATTTATCATACTATCTGTAACAAATCAAAATACTTTAAGAATAGAACATCTTAACAAGGGTATGTTCTGCAGAAAAAAATATAAGATATTTTTACATAATTTTCCCGAAAGGTTATCCGCATGTTCTGGTATAGCTTTCATGTGTACATAGCATTTTTCATTTTCATTCAATTTAAATTTTCACTTGCCAATTTTGCTAATTTTTTTGGTCAGTAGAATTTCTGCGTCTTTCACCAAGTACTGTACTTTTAAAAATTATAAAAGAGATAGTTTTGCTAAAAATTCGGATGCGTCCTTTTAGTCATATAAATACGTTCTAAACAAATTCAGTTGCTTTTTCATTCTTTAAATCTACTAGCCTCTTTATGCAATCCATTAAAAGATTTCCAAATTCTCCTAGCCTAATACCAAGTTGTTCATTAGTTGCAATCAGTTAAACTGCTTTCACCCATTGTATATTAATCTTCCTTCTTGATCTTATATTTGACTTGAATGTAATTCTGATCCGTATATAAACATAACTTAATTTCTTACTTAGTTCATCAGTCAACCAATTTGATAACTGATCCCCTATATTAGAATTCGAAGGATTATTTCAAGTTAGCATAAATCTAGATGTCTATGAAATATAAACGCATAAAGTGATGTGAAGTATGTATCAATGATTGTTATGGAAATCATCATTTTTGTTCATACGGAACTAGGCATTCAAATGAATTTAATTTGTTAGTGGTATAGAACCAACTTAGAGAAATGATTTAAAAGCCAACACCCACTAACACAACAAATGTTCTAGGAATAATGTAAACCCTGCACTGATCGTCCAGTTACCGCGGCAATTCATATGAATCAAAGAAGGCTCGCTCTTCTAACAAATCTTACAATCTTTAAGTAGAAATGTCCTGCTGAAGTGTTTGATAATGAATTTTAGTCGAACATCTACTAGAGGAATATTCAAGAAAATAGGAGGTTTCTCTTATAAATATATTCAAGTTTAGAAGAATTGTGTATTATATTTTATATTACTGCAAGTTAGTGGTTATATAGAGAAAAGATTCCAATACAATTCCTTAGAAAACACAGAAGATCCTGCCGCGCCAAAAACGTTCCACTTGATATAAAACTGGTTTTAACTGGATGAGACTACACATTAAACGAGAGAAATCCTTAATGTATTTCATGAGAATTTTGGGATCCGCGTAATTTCTCATAATACAGTTTACATATATTGCTTATGTACCTGATTTCATTCCTTCTAATGCTTACGTTTAAAGTATGCTAAAAGAAACAAGAAATAATAACAATACTAACAGAAATAAAATTAAAGAAAAACAAAAAAAAGAATATAACCTCACATCAAAATAGATGATATATTTCTGAAGGCACCATCAGAAACAAACCTGTGCCTCAGTAACAAAATACCAAACTGAAACGCCAATTCAAGTTTTGATAATAATAAATATGTATGTATGTAACACTATAATGAACATTGTATTTCCAAAAGCTAAAAGTTTCGATTACTTGTATACGTTAAAAAACGTAAAAGAATGTCCGGAGATAAGGCTTACATCTTTTATTAATATTTTGCGTATTAAAGGTGTGCTTTCGATCCCATTCCAACAATGTAACTCATCACTGTAAATATCTTAATGTTCAACGCCAGTTTATTAGCTTGACTTCGAGCATAATTGTCAAACACTAATAATAGTCGTTTAGAATATTCACAAGTATCGGGCAAGATATTTACAAATAAGACAAACAATAAGGGATCCAAATTACTGCCTTGAGTTACTCCCGAGAATACTAGAAAGCAATCAGATACCTATCTGCTTCTGGGCTTCCGGGCTGGAACCGCGTCACTTGTATATCTGCCGACGTTTCGTACCCATTTGTATGGAACATCTTCAGAGCTCAATTACTGCACTGAAACTGGTGCAGTAGTTCAGCCCTGAAGATGTCCCATACAAATTGGTACGAAACGTCGGCAGATATACAAGTGACGCGGTTCCAGCCCGGAAGCCCAGAAGCAGATAGCATGGACCACGACCACGGAAGTCCACGTATCAGATCAATCAGATACTTGTTTGTAATATAGTTTTGTGAAAGCAGCTGTATTAGATAATGCTTTTTTTGTTATATGCCTGCGCTAGTTCCTCTCCATCTATCTCTATCTATCAAACAAAGCAGTTGCTTTGTTTAATATTTAAACTTTAAAAAAACAAGCAGAAATGCTCATGCATTTTGTTGACTTTCCATATTTGATTTAAAAATAATCAAATATACTATCCAGTTACTTTTCTATCCCAATAAAATTAAACACACTTTCGGATAAAACTGAGATAATTTTGATATTATGGCGCAAATATTTCTGACTATGAATTATTTGATAACTTCGTGTTTTGAATTATTGTTGTTTAGGACTTTTACGACCCATGTACTTTTAGTGTTTAACTTTTTTCTTTTTAATTATTTTTTCAATATTATGACACTCACAGTTAGTACAGCTAATTGCATTAAAATTCCTCTAGACTCTTTGATTAATCATTTTTTAATTGGTATTTTCTTCGTTTTCTGTCTCTGTATGTACTCCAGCAACCGACAACGATGACGGGGAGGGGCCGGGAAAGTACCCCGCAAAAACTCAGCTATCACGTTCACGAATGCATGTCATATACGTGATGTCGTTACGATGCGGAATTATCCCCCCAAGAAGACACAACATCATGCACAAATGCAAATGCTCTTGCTAGTTACGTATCAACGTTCGCAAATGAGTAAACTTTATTTAACCTTTTCCGTTTGCGGCCGCATCGTTCCAGCTTAGTCTTCGCGAGATGGCAGAGCTACCGGCGGGTAGGAAAGGGAAACGACGACACGGAGACCAGATTTAGTCGGTTCGAGGTATTCTTAATGCAAATGTCCCCGATTATCCTGTACCTCAGATATGTATGTAAACGTCATTCAACTAAATCGTAACATACACTGTAATTGGTATTTTTCCAACATCGTACATTTCTCTCGTATATTCATTGTCTAAAACTTGCTTATTGCTTTTTACTTATTACACTAAACAACGTTCACATTTAGATAAAGTTTGTATTGAATGTAAAAAGTAGTTCACTTCCTCATTTTGAACAATTTTTGGTAGTTCTAAATAACGTAGTTTATTGATATGATGTTTGGCAAGCCTTGGGAAATCTTTAATTATCTATAAAATTTTAACATTGATTAAAGGAAAGGAACGATTGGAACAATTCATTCTTACATGTAAAAACGACGATAGAATATTCTTCTTCTATATTAATAAATTCGAAAGGAATTTATTAATATAGAAGACTTTTCATTTGTCTTATATGTAATATATTTTTTACATTTTAATTACGCTAGATGACTTTGTTATGGAGCTTCAATCATCACACGTTGTACCTTGTTCTAAAATATCTAAAGAATATTGAAGCTCGAATTATTAGCAATGTGCCATAGCTGAATTCCGTAGATCCAGACTGGCTTATGAATAGCTTCATATAGCACAATCTTGTTATCCCAGGATAATTTCGACTTTTGACCCATTTTGGTCCCAAACTGCATACGCTTAACAAAGTTTTGTGTTTACATCTTTTTTGCATCTTTGGCTTTTAACGATTGACAATTATTTATCTTTATGTTAGTTATCAGGAATGTACAAAGTAAATACCAGTGATGTCGCCTCATTGGACCTTATTTGCAATTTCTTGAACCTTTTATATACTTTTTTAAGAGTAAATTCTAGTTTGTAATCTGTTAACGTTGGAAGCGAGACGCCAACATAGCTGTGTGTTTTGATCCATTTTCGTTCCAAATTGTTTACGCTTAACACAATTTATATTTACATCTTTTTCGCATCTTTAGCTCTTAACGATAGACAATTACTTATCTTTATGAGTTATCAGGAATGTCCAAAGTAAATACCAGTGATGTCGCCTCATTGGACCTTATTTGCAATTTCTTGAACCTTTTATATACTTTTTTAAGAGTAAATTATAGTTTGTAATCTATTCACGTTAGGAGCGAGATGCCAACATAGCTGTGTCGTTTGCTAACGCCATCATAATGATGAGTCCCGTTTAGACTAATCTGGAATATAAGGTATAACAGTGAATCCAAAACAGTCCCCTGTGTGGCACCAGAGAAAATACAAATCTATTTGCCCAATGATTCGCTTACTGAAGAATCGTCTGTTTGTCTGATGAGATTTTACAGCTCAAAATGATGATATTCCACTATCCTCTGTAATTCACTAATTCAATTCTAAGCATAGTATCAACCTTTAATTTATTCTAATGTGTTAGATGAGCAATTGAATATTCGTGGCAGTACGAAAGCAAAGTACTTATTTCTTCTCTAAGTGGAGCCTTTTGCGTTGCATGGCGTCGTCTAGTCAAACTGAAAGGAATACGTAGAATTCATCCACTATCATTTCTTTTTGAAGATAATCGATAACAAAAATTCCATTGAAGTCTCTAAAGACGGTAGTTATAGCCTTGCCGGCAACAGATTTCGATTTCTTTCCAAAAATAATATTTAGGAATATTCAATTCCAGTAAGCTTTGCGTTGGGGATATACAGTAGCTCTCATGTACCTCAGTTCCAAACTATCAGAATAATGCAGCAATATTAACATCAAAAGAAGGCCAGAAGCTGTCCTTTGAAAAAGTGGACGATGGAATGTCAGTAGAAAAAAAAGCAGTACCAACGACGCAGTTTTAGGCCGGAAATGAAAAAGAAATGTGCACATGTCGTGGAAATTTGCAAGCCAAATTCACGAAAAATTAAATGAAAAATTATCATTTCACCATTGATAGAACACTGCTTATGCTGAACATTAAAAAGACACCCTATTATTGTTTCCGGAAATATCTATTATATTCGAAATCGAACCCTTCAGTGTTCAATAAAGCGCAATAACAATAACTTATGTCATAAAAATGAACAGACACTGTTATTTTAATATCTCAAAATACGTTACAGGATACAAAACGATAACGCACCCAATCAGCTAAAGCTAATAACAAATTCTATTCTTAGAAAGTTTTAATTTCACCGCATTCTTTCGCAAAATGTACTTGTAATTTGACATGAGATTGACTTAATCGAAAAACTTATTTTAAGTGCAGCGGAATGAAACCTGAAAAAATACAGTCGTTTCTTCTTCAGTTTGGCATCGAAACGTGTCAGTATATCAGCATAATATTGACCAATTATTGTAATTCGCTTGTGTAAATATTCAAGATTGGAATACCGAGAAATCATGGCCGAATCTTATTCGTCGAAGAAATTGTTTCGGTCTTCTCCAGTGTACATTTATTAGAAGAAAGCCATTGTTTTGACTGTTTTTATCTCTGTAGTACAGTGGTGTACCCAGACTTTATCTATGATGACATATCAACGAAACAATTTTCTTGAATTTCCTTTGAACTTAGACATACAGTGAATTGAAATTGTTACACGAATTCGCATGTGTCTCAACAGTAAGCAAATGCGCAATTATTTTTTGTATATTTAAACGTTGAGTCAAAATAATATGCACCCATTCGTTTGAGGTGTTTACCACAATAAATATGCACATTTATTCGGCCATCACTCTTTACAATGGCATGGATATTTCTGAAGAAGTTGCTCTAAATGAAGGCTTTGAACATTCAACAACGTATGTGCTCATAAGTCAACTTTTGAAAGTAGATCATTCCATTTGAAGGAGCAGATTCATCATAATATGTACCTTTTCTTCAGTTTATTTAAAAGTTTTCATCTTAATATAGCCAAAAAATAATTCTTTTTTTGTCCATCTTAACACAAGAGAACAAATAATTTGCATATAATTATGTACTTTTACGATGCGAAACTGCAACATTCCTGCTCTCCGCGCAAGACTCGAAGTCTCGATTTCATAATTATCAGATATGTGTCTTCAACCTAAGACCATGGAGAACGGTGATTTCTTGTAACGTACGATGTTAAGTTTTTGCACGTCACTCTTTTAAATTCCCATTTATTGTACACTGTTTCTGTATTATGGACCAAGTATTTCTATCATTGTTTCACTTACTCGTTTATATTACCCTTTTTTTAAATTGCTTTGTATTCCAATATAAATTTTCATATTTTAACAAAACTGCAAGTTAGAAAAAAGACATTTCTCAAAAATAACATCAATTTCTACTCCAGAAAGCTTGTATTGGGTTGGCAACTAAGTACTTTCGGTTTTTACTGATAGAGAGCGTTGCTTTATTTTTTGTATAACGTATGTTAGTGCTGTACTTTACCGTTTGTCGCGTGATACTAGTCACATTGACGTAACTTCAGAAGCAAGTAGTGCGTGATTTTTATTAAAGCTATTAGTTGTGGGTTAATTTTAAATGGAGTGCAGAAACGAACATTTTCGACATATTTTACTATTTTATTTCCGTAAAGGAAAGGAAGCTGCTGCGGCTCACAAAGAGATATGTGAAGTTTACGGTGCTAATTGCTTAACAGAGCGCACGTGTCAGAATTGGTATAAAAAATTCCGTTCTGGAGATTTTTCCCTCAAAGATGAGTAACGTTCTGGTTGGCCTACTGAAGTTGATGATGACCAAATCAAAGTCATAATTGAAGAGGATCATCATATAACTGTTCGAGAGGTTGCGGAGAGGCTACATGTATCGCACACAACAATTGAAAAACATTTAAAATGTCTTGGGCTAGTTAAGAAGCTTGATATATGAGTACCTCACGAATTGAAAGAAATTCATTTAACACAAAGAATCAACTTTTGCGATATGCACCTTAGACGAAATGAAACCGACCCTTTCTTAAAAAGAATCATCACTGGTGATGAAAAATGGGTCCTGTACAGTAACATAGTTCGAAAACGATCATAGAGCACACGATAAACCAGCTCAAACAACATCGAAAGCTAAATTGCATCCAAAAAAGATCATGCTGTCAGTTTGGTGGGATTACAAAGGTGTTGTGTTTTTTGAGCTGCTTCCAAGGAACCAAACGATCAATTCTGTTGTTTACTGTCAACAATTAATAAAACTGGATGAAGTAATCAAAGAAAAACGGCCAGAATTGTCAAATCGGAAAGGTGTAGATTTCCACCAAGATAATGCAAGGCCTCACACATCTTTGGCAACTCGTGGGAAACTATTGGAGCTTGGCTGGGAAGTGATGCCACATCCCCCATACAGCCCTGATCTAGCACCATCTGATTACCATTTATTTCGAAGTTTGCAGAATTCTTTGAATGGTAAAACTTTCACAAATGACGATGACCTTCACTCGCACCTGGTTCACTTTTTTGCTGATAAGGACCAGAAATTTTATGAGCGCGGAATCATGCAGCTGAAAGCAAGATGACAAAAGGTCATTGAGCAAAATGGAAAATATATAATCGATTAAAAACTATTCTTTGTTTAAAAAAAAAGTGTTTTATTTTATACTACAAAACCGAAAGTACTTAATTGCCAACCCAATAGTATTGCGTATCATCGAATCAAACTTATAGGTGAGTATTAGAACAAGGATAATAAAAACCTTACTGTTATTTATACTTATTCTAAGGTATTCTAGCCAAATAATTATGAAGTTTTTATGAATATATTAATGTACTGTCAGAAACAAAAAATTTTAAATTAAACTAATTAATTACAAAGTAGTACTCTTCATTTATAATCTTCAAATAACACGTTACCTTAAAATATATCATGTAAACCTAGAGCTGTATGTCACTTAATCATTTGACCTTATCCTTAGCTGGCTCTTTCCTATTTTGATTTCGATACTTCTTTAGATCCTCTTTCGCCGCAGTAAACCAGCTTCTCTTCGATCTTACTCTGTAGTTTCTTCATTCTGATCTTGTCCATGTTACTCCTTTTACCTTCTTCTTATTCACCATCCTTTCCAGATGCTCCAATCACTACTACCTTTAATACATTCTGTGCTTTTTCCCATATAATTCATATAGATCCGAATTTCTTCGACTTTGCCTACCATGTTCTGTAGTTTTTTATCATAAACCTTTCTTAATACTTTTCTCCCTAAGTTTCCAGCTACTATGTGTTTTTGCGGTTCATAACTCAAATCTTGCATTTCTATGGTGGTATTACAGATTTTTATAATTATAATTTCTTTCTCCTCGACTACCGAAAACATACTTGTATTTAATTTATTAATATGTGCCATTTACAAAAATTACAAAGAAAAGAGTGTCAAAAAGCTCTGTATATCCTATCGGACACCCAATTTTACTACTTATTATTATAGATTACATGAGATTAAACCAAATCTATTCAATTTAACGTTATTTAAGTTTGTATATTATCAAAATCGAATGTCGAAATTAATATATAGTATTATTATTATTAGCACATTATTCATCTCTTTTTTTTAAAATTATTACGACAGTTCTTGTTTATTTCCAAAGCTTATTGTTAATAAAAAATTGGAATAGAAAAATCTGTAAAACGTTCAATTAAGAAAACCTTTTAAATAAATCGGAACTGATTTCTTAACAGCTTAAAATACACACAACCCCATCTCCTCTCTATAATCATCGAATATAATCCATTATACGAAGGAGGTGTGTCGCTCCGGCCAAATAAACGATGACACACACCAACATTCTTTCGTACGAGGCAAACTATAAAACACCATCTACGCAAGCATCCCAGAAGAGACACCAAGATGTATATGTCTAGATAGAAGCGACAGAAGGACATTTTGTATTGATTCCAGTTAAAAGCTCGGCATTCGCTTTCTGCCTCTCGCTCCCGAAGAGCCCGTCGATCCTCTCGACGGAGAAAGATAGGAAAAGTGGCGAAAGAAAAAAAAACCGGAGAGAAAGAGGAGACCAGACGAATTAAAAGCTCCAAGGTAGCATAAGTACGTTGGAAAAGATGGAAGCTGTTAGGTGTCCTTAGCACTTAATGGATACAGAAAACGCGTCTTGACATCACCTGCTTTTTTCTATTAGCTCATTGATGGATTCCGCCGTTCTCCTTATATTCCCTTATAGCCGCTTGTCTAAACAAACAAATCGATTGGAACATCTTTACAATATTCTGAGTGGGTCGATTTATTTGATTTTTCTTTGAGATTGCGAATTGAAAGGTTTATCATAATTTTGTTTACAGACGAGATATTAATTTTGTAAAATAATTTTTCTTTTATAATAGATTGGATATTAAAAACTTTTATATTAACTTAATTCACATACTCACTGTTTATGTTATCAAAGTATACCGATTCTATCAATAAACTTATTAAATTAAAATAATTGGAATAAATTCTTCACGACAACAGAATGGAATGTCAAATTCCTACAATAATGGATTATTGGAAAATCATTGATACAGTATGCAAGCTGCGATTTATTATAAGAAGTCAATAAAATTCGCAACATACTTAACGTTATTTATGCTTTTTTAAAGAAAGGAATAACTACAGATTTAGACTGGCATAATACACAAATTCTGCCAATTCGTGTCTGCAGATGCTCCTTCTCTTTTTTCGAATATGGTTGTTCCTAAATATTCAGTACAAATGAAATTCAACCATTCCGATTTCTATGAAACAAAAACCTATATACTTACAACTCATATTGATAGCGTGTGCAGTACCTTGGCTAAGGCGTGTTTCACCCTGAAGCTGCTCCGCAAAACGTGCAATCGGAGTACTCTATTAGCGTTCTATCACGCCAATTTCGTGTCTTCCATGAGATATGGGGTGATACACTGGGGTGTATCACCGGAAGTAGTTAGAGTGTTTCATTTGCAGAAACGGGCCCTCAGAATCATCTTTGTGATGGGCTACAGGGACTCGTGCAGGGAACGCTTTAGAAAGGATTCGCTTCTGACTTTTTATGATATTTACATACTTGACCTTCTTTGCTTCGTGTTTAAGCACAAGGAGGCATTTTCGAATGGGAATGTAAAGCACAAATATGAAACAAGAGCCGACCATTATCTACTACCTACTTCCCATTCTACTACTGTGTTCCAAAAAGGTACATATTTTATGGGCTGCAAACTGTATAATAATATTCAAGATGAGCTTATTAACATCACACTGATGACACGTCCATGTAATGAAAAAATCCCTAAAAGTTAAATTTTGTCATATTAACGACTTATCAGCATATTAAAATGCTTGGCTACCTTTCAAGGCTAAACATATCGATTATCATATATTGAAAGAAAAACATTAGATCGACCTCGTACTATCCTATAAATTTCTGCTAAGACAACTAGCAAGAAATCTTTTCCAGGTAGTTTAATTACACGTTTCTTCCATACATTGCTTTCTTCCAATTAAATCATAAGTTCAAGCACTTATTGTTATCAATGAAATACAATTAATGATAGTATAGAGATGTCACTTATTTGTATTACATTTTTATAAATCAGTATTTCTCTTTGATCGCTCATTATTTGTACTTCACGTAATACAAAATACATATATTGGTCCACTACCAATCTTCCTCTTCTGAAGTCTGGTTTGTATTTCACCTTGATCTTTTTCACAATATTGGGCTGTTCTATTTTTGATAGAGTTAGTTAGAATCTTGTATGCACTTTTTAATAAATTAAAATTTTTCCCTTCTATCTTGTATATTGGACAAACAATACATTTTTTACCTTCTCATATATATTTTACTAAATGATTCCTTTTCGATTTCTTCCCAAGATATTTTATCACCCCCAGATGGTTTCTATCCGTGTCTTCACTTGTATTGTTTTTTTTACTTTTGTATTTCCGCCAGTAGGAAATTTTTATCCCAGTATCCACATACTTTCTCTATTTCTTTCAATAATCTAAAATTCTCTTAAGCTTTTAAAAGCAACCACTTAATTGCCCTTAAAGTTTGACACATGAAACAATTAAATACGAGGATGGACTAAAAAAATTCGTGAAATAGGGAACAAATGACGCAGTTTCAACCTATTTTTCTAGTATATCAGCAACTTACCTCTCTAACAACGTCGACTGTCAAATTACAGGTCATTTATTAGTTTCGTTGTAACGACTATTTAATTAAGAACATTGAAATTCGTGCCGTCATTAAGTACTCTTGTTCTTGAAAGGTTTATCAGCAACAAGTATCCCTAATGAGATGAAAGATTGGTTCAAAGAACACTTAATTTTTTCATTGCTGATAAATGGTTTCTTGAATTCAAATGTGGTAGTACAACGTTTGTACGACTATGTAGTGGACGTCCAAAATCTGTCACTTTTGTTGTTTGTAATTCTTGGAAAACTACATGCTATGTTACTAAAAAACAATGGTTCGAAAACGTTTGAGATATCGGATGCTATAAACGCGCAGCATACATTTCGAACACAAGTTAGCTAAGAAGAAACTGTTTAGGAGGTGAATGCGATGACTAGTCAGTATTAATCAAAAATTGATACAAATATTAATTGAGTGTTTGGAATGTTTTCAAAAAAAAACAAGGTAGACTCTATGCGCAAATTTGCCAACACAAATGAAACTTTCATCATTATACGCTCTATCTATTACAACAATAAAAACAATTTAAGCAGTGGCGGTGGAGTGGTTCTCTTAACCCAAAGAAGGCGATGGCTACTCCATCAGCAGGAATGGCTTCTATTTTCTGGGATGCAAAAGGTACCCTTCTTATTGGTTACTTTCCAAAAGGCTAAGCCATCACTGGCGCATATTACGCCAGTTTTTAATTAATGACACGCGTCCTGGTTTACCCAAAAAAAATAATTATGACCAAAATAATGCATAGTCCACACAAGTGTTATTAGGCTTCCATCCGCCTTATACGCCGACTTTAACGTCGTCAGGTAACCACCAATTTCCATGCCTAAGAAATACCTTGCAGGTCAGAAATTTTCAATAGACAACGATGTCAAAATTGTTATCGATGACTATTTTAACTAATTTGAGATCTAAATTTTATGAAGGCTTAGAGACCTTGGATCATCGCTGGCCAAATGTATCGAGTTGGTAAGTTATTATGTTAAAAAATAGTCGCAATTTCGAAACGCAGTTCTTTTCTTTATTTTCATTCCACAGATTTTTCAGCTCTCCCTCGTAATAAAACTATCGGCAAAATTATCTGTGTCAAGTGCACCAATAGTCCTTGAATATATTAGAGATTATTTGAGATAATTTTATAATTTGGTAATTGGAAATGAGGGCACCACATCCTGCTACCTTGTTAATACCATTTCCACAACTGACTTTCCTAAATTTTAATTAAACGTACCAATTCATTTTTCATTAATTTATCCTAGATTTCTTTTTATTTTATTAACTTTTACCGTTGAAATAAATAAATGTAGTAAACACATAAAACATTTAAAATATAAAAAGATATTGGAATATTAATTTAGTTCCCTGATACGGTAGATTTTCGTAATACATACAATTAAAATTCACTTCTAAAATTTAGAGAGAATATATTGAAAAATAAAAATTATTTTGTATTTAAAAAATTTGTTTTTCTTTTCCATTCTCACTACATGTCAAACTACCCTCGTATAAACAAAATTTCAAAACTCTTCAGTGATCACAAATATATTTAAGCTCTACGATGTTTTGTCCAGTACTAGCGTAATGCCACATCCATATAAATCAGTGTATCACATTTAATTTAGTAGGCGTAGAAAAAAAAACCATTTAATTATTATTTAATTACAAATGTGAATTCCCATAATGATAATTTTCTAAACTCATTAAATGACAAGGTAACGTCGAAAACGATATAGGATTGATATTGATAATAATGGCTACCGGATATATGGGATGGTATTGTTCATATGGTAGTTTAAATTATAATATTATCGCCTGGACACTTACGATTCGGGGCTAGTGTCAGTTTACCACGAAAGAGAAGGTAGCACGCATAAACGATATGCGCTTGTATCTCGTTTAATATTTTAACATGGAATAAACACAATTTTATCTGTGAAACACAAATACGCAGAGTTCACTTTGTACAGGAAACCGATACCTAATCGCTTCCAACTAATTATGAGTAACTTATTTTAATATATGTATTAGCATACACACAGTTATGGTTTTAGTGATAAGAAGAACACGTACGCCTAGACTGCATCCCGCACATATTTTTTCGTATTTCTTTCCTTCTTTTTTGAAACAGTGACAAAGATAGATGGCCGTCAATCTGTCACAGGGACTGACGTACTGACCAGGAACTCTTTATAGTCCGATTAGATAATTATTAAACTGTGTTAAAAGTAATTATAATGTGAGTTTATAATACAGCAATGTAAACGAACTGAAACCGCAAGTTACAAAATATTGTTATTAGAATAACAACAATGGTTGAAATGTTAGATTAACATATAAATATTTATGTTAATTTTTTATATTTGAACTTCAATTACGTAATTAGCTCTATCTAATAAAGTAATTAAAGAAGTAAATGTTTCTAGTTTCTTTAACAACACATTATTATTATTGTTATTATTACCGAAATGTGTGTTTATAGCCACTTCAGAAAACATTCTATAAATTAGATCCAGATGTACATATCTCGGAAAATCTGTGATTCACCTAAAGAAAATGTATAATAAGCTGAAATTATTTGATAAATGCTTTTAAGCATAAGATGCTAAAGTTGTATACGAATATTTACGAGAGCAGATCGGAATGTTTCTAGAATAAACCAGAAGAAGCAGAAGACGATGAACAGCACCATTAGTCGCTGTCACATTTTCAAACGGTAAGACATTTCTTATTAAAAGGCTTAAATGCTAAACAAATAAAAACGGAATTAGAAGACGTTTATAGTGAGTCGTCTTATTCGCATGCAACAGTTGAAAATTTGGATGCTGAATTCAAATGCGGTAGAACAAGTATAAAAGTAAGAATCTTTGATGTTTACCAAGTGAACCGGAAAGTCATTATCGGTTTTTCTAACGGATGTCGCCTGGCTTACGTGTGCAATATTCTGATTTGTCACATATGTCTACTGACATCAAGCTTTAGAGCCATACATATTATATTTTGCGAAAGTAAACTGTCATAAATTTATACATCTTTGAAAATGTCGAGTTTCAAGCCTGAAAAAGTGCATCGGCGGCACGCATTATTTTTCTTATTTAATCAAAAGGAAAAAGCCGCTGAAAGTCGTTTGCTGGTAGAAAAGAAGACCCAACTCAAACTCAAAAGCAATGGGCAGAAGCGTTAATTGTGGTCTAAGAAATGATTAGCGACCGATTACGAGCAATGGGAAAAATCCAAAAGATGGGAGAATGGGTGCCACATCAATTGAATGACAGGCAAATGGAAAATCGAAAAATCGTCTGTGAAATGCTGCTTCAAAGGTATGATCGGAAGGCATTGATACAGTGACGGTTGATGAAAAATGACTTTATTTCGGAAACTCTAAACGCAAAAATCATGGTTATCACCTGGCGAAGCCGTGAGTTCGGTGGAAACAGAGTGACGTGATGTATTACAAACAGTTAATACTGATCCACTGATTGTTGATACCAACAACAAATTATCAATTTGAACCATACATTGATAAAAAAACCGTCCAGAATGGGCCCGAAGATGCGGTAAAGTAATTTTACATCACGACAACGCGCCGTCTCATACAGCAAAAACGGTCAAGGAAGCAACAACTACCGTACAGAATAAATATTATTATATACTTCGTATCTTAACGCATTAACGCCCAAATGAAAACTATGGACAATTTTACCAATTCAATTTTTAATACCAGCACTAAAACACTTTTTTTAAAATACTACCAAGAAAAAAAACAAAAAATAATCCGAAATTGTATTTTTAGAGGTGTACTAACTTTAGCACAATGGGCGCTTAGGAGTGGTATTGAGTAAAACATCCTCTTTCCAAACATAGCGTTTTCAGGCACTTGTCACATGATGTTTTAACTCGATTTGAGCATATAACACATCTAAGTTGGCTTGGTATTTTTTGGGGGTTATGACCATTATTCTTTTTGCCTTCTATGTCAATTCCAGAGGACGATTGTTTAGTTTTACTGCTTTTTTTGCCACTCAGATACGTACGTGCTATATGTCTGCGAAACGATAATTGATCCACACGATTATTAGGGTTCTTAATATATCGTAGTATAATCTCCATGTATTTGAAATAGTCATGTCTACTACATATGTAAACAAGACCCACCACCACTTCTCTCCTTTCACTGCAATTCGGTATAGCCCTATCGAATGGTCTATTTGATCAACCCCTCCTATCCTTTTATTATAACTTTGGAAAACATGAGGTATGTCTACATCCACTTTTTGTTTTCTTGTGGAGCACCATCTTTTAACTTTCTCTATTGGGTCTACAGTATCGAATTTTTTTCCAATGGTGCAAACATTATTATCTGTCCAGCTAACCATAAGAATTTCGTTTATCTTATCAAACCTTCAAATCTTTTTCTCTTTGGCACATTCCGTGAAGTAGATGACGCGAATGTTGTGAGGGGTTCGTCATCATCGCTACTCCATTGATCTTCAACGATCGTGATATATCTGTGAGTAACAACTTCTATATTACCGGAAACATCTCTAGATAATTTGTTTCCATACAAGTCGCCGTCTCCACCTTCCTCCTCATCAGTGATAGCGCCTGGATTGGGTGGTAGCATAAACACGTCGTAAGTACCATCATCTGCACTATCTTGGCAAATAATGTCATGTGTTGCTTCTTCTAACCCAAAATAGTTTTTGTTGTGTGTAAAAGTATATCGGTTCGTCATTTTATACCTTTTGTATTAATTTTTCCGTTAAGAATGTTAATAAAAGGACACTAATTGAAAATAAAACAAACAAAAAACAAGTAAAAACTTCATTCGGAAGCATAATACGCGAATAAATATGCCTTCACTGTACTACTTTATTTTACCTCAAGCGACCAGTGTACTAAAGTTATTGCAGCAACGCTTCATATGCTATAGCGCAAACAACTTTCTACGGATGAAGCCGTTTTATCTATTTATTAAAATGTAGTTGTATAGAAGAACAAAAATACTTTTTAACACTTTCTATAGCCAAATCTTGTAAAATAAACTAAATACTTACTCAGCTGCCAATACGAAATAAATCGCTTGCAAAATCCGGGATTCCCCTCATTTTTATTTTATAACTATGATTTTTTTTTGTACACGGTTGTTGTATGTACTATTACTGACAGGTAAAAATCGTAGCCAGAGAGAAAAACTACATACTAAATATAATTTTATTTTAACTTGAAGTTGCGTACTATTTATAGTACAGAGGGTGTTAATGGATTAAATAATTACATTCAAGTACTTCTCAAATCAAATAAACGCTTCGCCTAGTGCTAAGGTGTGTTATTTTGGTAAAAACTCAATCTAATCGAGTGTAAAGTTATCGATAGCACGAAAGAGACTAAACATTTTCTTATCTATTCTTTCCATAAAAAAAAGGAAGACGAATCAGCTCAAGAAATCACTTGAATACTAAAGAAAGAGAAAGACACGTTTTACATCGTCCCTTATCTCTCTTATCTGACTCTCCTCAGTTCACCAGCCCTAACCCACACCAAAAACCGAACTGCATTACTTATGCTAAGGGCAATTAATTTGTCCGAAGATTAGCCATGCATCCTGATACCTCTCAAGCTAGCGATGGCGATGGTGGCAGTGGCGGCGGTGGCAGGGAGTTCTTTTAATTAAGTTTAATTAACGTTTTCAAAGTCCGACATGGCGCGCTCGGTTTGGTAACATGCGGAGAAACAGAGAGAGAGAGAGAGAGAGAGAAAGATAAACCCCGAGATGGCATCAGTGGATGCTGATCTATGATGATCTTATTACTTTAGAGGAGAGAAATTTCGTGGGAGAGGGTACACGTTGGTGTTAGTAGACCAAGGGGGACACGAAGAAACGGCTTCGAGAGAGCGCTGTCTTTTCGAACCGAAAGGGTAAATGTTCGAGGGTATAAAATCGGGCGGGACGGTTTTTGGTGGCGGCACCGGGTGAAAGATCTAAAAACTCGAACACTACGTATCTCTCTTTCTCTTTCGGTTTGTCGAAATTAAATTGTCATTCTTTTGTATTTAAGTACGAGTGAAATGAGATAGGTGGTTGCCGCGATGGCGATGGCGTTGCATCTTTTAGAGCTAGAATGGACATGAGAACGGGGGACAGAAAACGTCGAAGGGGAAAGTAGGAAAGGATCGCCAGTTTACGAGATCGTTAATTAAAGTACCTCTAAAACTCCACAATAATTATCACTTGATTGCTTTCGCTGTTTTGGCGACGGTCAGGATAACGGTCTCGACGTTTTAAGATGATTGTAGAAGTTTCACTTTTTAATTCCGGTAAAAGAGTTTTCTAACAAACGCCTTCGAAATGTTGAATATATTTATTATTCATTGTAGAAATTGACAGAGTATGAATAAGTTCCATTTATGTCTGTTTTAAAATTACGTTTCTTTTGTTTTAATCTAATCAGCATGCTTTGTTCAATTCTTATTTTAGTTTTTCTTAAAATAGAACATCATATATGAGATGACGAACATTTGCGGTTACCAACGTTAAATTTTTATACCAATATTCGTATTACGTAATAGGCTTTTAATCTATCTCATTGTTATTAATAATAATAGTAAAAATAGTATTAATAATTATTATAGCTGATAACAGGACATATTTCGCTTAACTTAACAATTACGATAAACTTCAAGTTAATATTATAAGAATTAACTAACGTTTTCGAAAAGCATTTCATGGAAAACACGCACAAGAAGTAAATCAACACTATGGTTGATAGAGAGAAAAAATTGCTTCCTAAAACACAAGGCTTCTTAATTGCTTTTCAGAACCAGATTATTACCATCAGAAATTATAGAAAATATGTAGATGAAGATACAGAAAGCGATAGCTACGGGTAGACATGTTTTCTGGGTTTTTGAAAATATGTAGATAAAGATACAGAAAGCGATAGCTACGGGTTGACATATTTTCTGGGCCTTTGTTACATAATCCAGCGAACATATCATTGCGTAAACCGGCTATAAGACAAGAGACAAAAGTGTTGCCAAAATCCTTCACCAACCTCTAACACTTAAACAAGGACTAATACCCAAATGATGCCATACTACATAAATATGATCCTGAGTGTCATACCTACAACGATAAACTTTTATCAGCGCGACAGGATATGATCCGATGTAACAAGTGCAGAATGATCGGCCTTAGATGAATAACCGTAAATTTTAAATAGTATGTACTTAATACAAACCCGATACCCAAACAAATGTGACTACTCTAGTCATAACAGATAAGTATGTTCAACATACGAGAACGGAGTGAAAAATATGGTAAAAATGAAAGCAATTTTTTAACCAAAAAACATTTTATTGTCGGTATTATTAACTTTTACATTAATACATTTACTCGAACAATTTTTGAATATTCCAATTCCTTCCCTGTAATACGATTTCTCCAACTTTTTAAATCTAAATCGTATTATTATGAGTTTGCTACATCGATAATCTCCTCCTTTCGCCAAGTCATTTCTTCAAGTTTGAAAACACTAACAACTAAGTTCAGGGAATATGTTGGGTGTCAAAGCATTTGGAAGACTTATTCATTGATTTTGGCCGTGGCATATGTATATATGTGATGTACTTGCATTGTTTTCATAGAATAGAACTTTTTTTTTCTTCGACAAATGGTCTTTTCTATGAGAACGCCGTTGCAATGGGTTAATAAATAAGGTGCAATGATAATTAAGACAGCCGAAGCGGGTTATTTCGCGTGGATCCCAAAAAATGTTTCGCATTAACATTATTAGGCGATAAAACCACCTTAGCCTGATTCTATTGTTCTTTGATTTTAGGTGTATAATGATAGCTTTATATTTCGTCCACAGTTAAGAAATGACGCAAAAGCCGTTTTCGTTGGACTTAAACATCACCAAATATGCCTCTGAAGATAACACAAGCGGCTTATAATAGCTCGAGCTTTAACAAGAATTATGCAATGTGATGCAGACAGCAGTTGTAGAGTACATAATATAATCAGAAAATTTCTTAAATGTAGCTTCCAACAATTATATGCTTCGCCAAAAGATGACGTTTTTCTCGCTTAAAAGAATCACAAGAAAAGATATTATTGAAGATAGAACACACCTTCCCTAAGCAGCCAAGGCTTTTAATACTTGAAATATAAGAATAATGCACCATATACCCTATTGTTTTGATAAGAAAACTATCTACTCCAGATCAGATTAACATCAAATTAAATATGGAATAAGATACTACGAAATAGTAATAATAATAAAGCAAAAACATACAGAGAAACGCAATATATATATATCTGTAGCAGATACTGCAACTACGGCATTAGAAGCAGGTCAAATCCTGGAAGTCTTAATGAAATGATCTCATTTCAGATATATATATATATATATATATATATATATATATATATACATATATATATATATCCATTCTATGGGAAAAAGTAGTTATTTTAAATACTTGCTCAATCGTCAGAACATTTCTAAATACACAACAGGCGAGAACCTAATTTCATTTGCATTTAAAAACAAAGATATTAATAATGACAACAGTAATAATACTTCTAAGATATAAAGCATATCAAAGCTTGTATTGATTTACCGTTTTGTGAAGTACATTAGCACCTTAATATCAGCCACATACAGTCCGAGCTGAAACCCATAGATATGTGGGTTGAGTGAAAAATTGACATGTGAGTTGAATCAAAAGTTTCTTTTCTGCTAATTATTCTTTTATATATTTTAGAAGTCGTTTTAACTGTTTTGCTGCAGTTGAAACGACCATACATTCTAAATAGTCTAACATATTGTTTCAAAGTTTTATCCTCATCAGAAAAATTTCGATGGCTTTAAATATACACATTTGTTCACTAAAACAACCCCAAAGCAATCATTTTGTAATCACGTCTAGAATTATTGATATTAGACTTTAAGGTTAAGTAAGTTTTTCGAAAACATCTTCATAATATACGACAGAAAATTTTAATTTCATTCTAAAAGCCCAGCGAAAGTGAAATTTTTTAATGTACAAGTTTTCCGTCCGTTCCTTCGCCTATTTCGCGTTATAAACCATCAATAAAGGATTTGGTCCGGGGTCGACCGACGAGAGGCTATTAAGAATGATTAATTTAAGAATTTATTAGTAGACAGACAGTAACAGCGACGGGTTGATGAGAGGACCGTACCACCGCCTACCTCCCCAAGAAAGAGTCCTTTGAACAGTATAGTGCGGTTACCAGAAGTAGAAGGGAACCTGCCCGCGATAATGTTTTATAGAGGACGATCCCTGGGATTCTTCAACGAAGTTCCCTTTTTCACTCTACCGGAGGACTGAATTATATCCTTTCAGTCGATCCCATCATTAGCATAAAACACGCTTTATAATAAATTGGAGAGCGTTTAAATAAAACGCATAATTACTTTAACCTACTTGCGCACGGGCCAACGGTTCGCGCGCAATAAAAACCAAGAGAGAAAAAAGAGAAAAAGCCTGCCAAGGAAGTAGACTACCTGATAGCCGCTAGGAAATCTCGTTTTAAGTGAAATCGCTTTTGTTTGTTTCTTTTTGTTGAATCGTAAATGACAAATTGGAAATTAAGCACATTTCTCTTAAAACTTTTTAACTTTCTTTTCTAACACTTGAACTACATTTTTTGTATTTATTACGTTACAAACGCAACTCTAATGTTATTATTTTATCCTCTTAAAACAATTTTGGTAACTTTGAAAGCCATTTTAGTCATTGCCTTTAAGATCTATACACTTTTGAACGGTATCGAGACAATTCTAGAAACATTTTTTCTAGTCAGAAGTGATTATCTCAACCCCTTGCTATGTAAACGCGTTAACTTTCTCTTCAGATGTTAGAAGAGACTCATCGCACATTGTATTTTTGATAAAGACAAGAAAAGATCATCAGGTGATCAATCAATTATTGCCCGTATCGTATAATAAAGCATTCCACATTTTTTGCCTTCAAATATTCGATTTATTGCCTATATAGTTCACATTATCATGACGATGGATGATGCTATGATTTTGGTGGGGGTGTTGGTACGCAGTTCATCAATTTCTTCTGGTAAATAAATTGTTTTATACCAAGCAGCATTAATCCTTAAATTCTCCAAAGCAATATTAACCATAAGATCAGTAATTTAAAAAGAAACAGCGATAATTTTTTTTCTTGAAGCACTGTGAGAGCTTTAGTTGTTTTAGGTTCATCTCCAGACTCACCCAAACAGCTTAATAATGTTTAGTTTCAGGCTTGTAAGAATAAATCCAAGTATTACCAGTTTGAGATTTGGTAAATAGAGTTTGAAACAATTTGGTTAAATTCCTCCAGGATTCTTTTGCTTCATTTGATAAGAACCTTTTTTAAGTTTCGATTAAATTGTGGAAAGTTTAACGAGCATACGCAAATATTCGTACAAAATCTCATCTGCTTGTTCCAAGTTAATGAAAAAATTATAGATGTCTGAATATCACAGTGGGTTACATGCCCATCCCTCTCTCATTTCTCTTACGGCAAGAGAGGTTGGTGGTCAAAAGATTATACGTCCACTCCTAAATTCAATTAGTTAGTTATATACTCTAAGTTTTTACACTGCCAGATGGAGTTGATTGATACATTGTTGTTGAATTAACATAAAAAATTATACACAGTAAATAACTTTTGAGATAAATTATCATCCTTCAAGTAGGTGTAAGAAAACGATATAATTTTGCCAGAAAACGTGTTATTTTTACTTAAATTCGCCGTTAAAGGTACACCTCACTCATTATCAATATAATTTTGATACTGAATTTGTAAAGAGTTGCTCTTTTGTGTTAATTAATTTTTATACTAACACTTCTCGTAAATAAATATCATAATTCCGTTTTTTTGAAACATTGTCTTTCTTAAAACAATACACAAATAAAACTACTTGACTATTATAATCTATCCATAGAGTTCAACCTTCAAAATACTAAATTTTACGAAAATCATACTCTTAACTTTAACAGCGTCCCATCATACGCGAATCTATTAAAATTTTTCTCTTAGTGTTTCTGCATTTTTACTAAATTGTTCGCCTAAGTTTAGTTTTACTTTCTCTAAATGAACATTGTTTATTTAGTAACTTTATAGCTGTGGATTCTTTAGCTATTACTCTTCGTATACATGAAATAAACCAAAAGTGAATCAAATACATGGAAAAATCGAAGAAAATCTCCAGTAGACTTTAAGCCATACTTTCATAATAATATATAGGATTAGGCAAATGGTTGAATCCATTCGAAAAAGTTTAATGCAGCTACTTAGATTTTAATAAAATTTTCCAGATTTAAGGAAATGCAAATAGGGAATTCGATGGGCATATATATATTCGAATCAGACTTTCAATTTAGCCGGAATTATATTACATTTTTTATTTTAAATGAAACACCTCGTATATTTTTCTAGTTTCACTAAAGCTCTGATTTATAAGTTCACTAATAATAGCGACTTAGATATTTACTTATAACTGATACTTTAAAATCATGTTTATATTTAGTCGGCAAAAATTCAATTTGAATTCTTGACTGTCCGAATTAACTTGGTAGATGCCCAAACATTTACAATAGTTCATTTAAGTGGAAAAGAGCGTATTGAAATTTTAATGATGTCTGGTTTTGGCAACTGTATCAGATGTCGCAAGGAATATGCAAGTTTATTTAACAATTTGCACCAAGATTAGTGTCCAATATCACGAACTGTCATTGATAAAACATTAAAAAGGTATAACTTGATCGAAAAAATAAATTTACTGAAAAGTGGACGACCAAAAGTCTCAACTGACGAAATTATTGCTCAAGATATTGCTATATCATTGATAGATTTACCAAAAGCTCCTATTACATCCCTCGGAGTAAAGTATGCTATAGGTTGCCTATCGCTAGCCAGAATATTTCAGTATGAAAAATATACTTTTACTGCCAGAATTATTAGACAGAAGTTCGTTGAATTGATTTTGCAAAAGAATCATGAAGGTTTGCAACAATGACCAATACTACACACATAATTTGCTACTTTCAAAGGAGACTACTTTGTGTTTCAATCGTATTGTTAATTGTCATAATTTTCGATATTAGTCTATAGAAAAATTTTATTGAATGCAAGAAGCGCACACACAATATCCACAGAAATTAAGCATTTGGGCTGGTATTTTCCGAAACTATTGTTGATCTATATTTCATTCATGGTATACTAACTGAACAGACATTAAATATTTTTTGTAATGTAGTTATTCCTAGGATTGAAGAATATGGGGAGTTGCCTATATGCATTTGGTTCCAACAGTTTTTTGAAGGAAACATTCCCAAAAATAACCCTGTAAATAATTATTAGTACTATATTACCTAATAATAATAGATGTAGCAACAATAACAATAATGATAATGATAATAATGGTTAATGCCTAACAGAATGTAAACTCAAGTTGCTGGACCTATAACAAAATACTAGTAACTAGACAGTAAATTTTCGTAAAACCCAATGTACAAGTATATTGTTTTATTGTTTATACCAAACCAGACAAATCATTGAAAACGACTGCTGGTATAAAAGCACTTAAAAATGCTTTTGATATGAAATATCATCATACATATTAACATTGTAATACATTTTCAGCGCCGGAACTTTGTTTCAGGATCCAGAAAATTACCGAAGACCTAATTTTTTGGCTAGGTAATGTGATATAAATTTGAGACAGTGGCCGAAAGGAGTACATAAGATTAAGTAATTACACAAAACATAACATAAGAAGCTTTAAAATCATGCCTGAGAAATATATCGTCATAATGGCTTTCTAATAGAAGTCCCGTCAATTAATTCTGTATAATAAGATCTTCAAAAATCTCTTCTGAACACGCTTTAGGTTTCTATGATAATGGCAATGTATGTGTTAAACTATTAAAATATATACTTTGTTGCATCGAACATAATAAAGAATCTTTTAAGATGTGAAAGTATGTAAAGACTGGAGTAAGAAATCTTCTAGTTGTTGACGTAGCTAAAATCAATTACGTATATGGAAAAGCTTGGATTAAGAAATTTGAATATTCTGAAGATCTATTTTATGTTGACAATATATCGTAACATTTTTAAAGAAAGTAAGAACAGCATACTTGTTAATATTTAATTGAATTTTATTATTAATACATACATAGATTTCTCTAAAGTTTTTCTCGCATAAGATAATGCTTCGAAGAGCAATTAAGCCCAAATAACAACATACTTTCATATCTTAAACACACATTTCGATAACTACGTTATCATGTTCAGTTAAAAAATTGAAAAAAAAATGTTTCTGTTTATAAGCAACAACCGCTTTCTAGATTAATTTTTTGTAAATATTGAAACAAAGATATTGAATGTTGAAATACATTAGCATTAAAATGGACAGTAAATTTTTAATTCTTAAACAAGAGTTGAATAACAAAAGCATGAAATAACATTGCTCCTCCAGAACCCACGCCTAAAATAAATACAAATAGAATATTGAATATTTATAGGTTTCCTGTAGTTCCAAATGTAAAAGCAAAACCACTACTAAAAATCTCGTTGCAGAACCGAACAATTAATTCTTCCCACATAAAAATATTCATTTTCCGCGGAGATAGAAAGGAAATATTTTCATCTCAGCCGCACGCCGAAACGAGCAAGCGAGTAAAACAGAATAAGACGTACAAGGTTAGAAACCGGTATGCAGATAGTTCTTTTTTTGGGAACATTTTTAATCTATTCCCTGGGTGTTTAGTGGAGTCGAAACCGGATGGAACGGAGGTTCTGTGATGCCAGGGCGTACGGAATGGTCGGATATAAATTTTTAAACCGCAGCCTGGTCGTTACCATGCAGATAGAAGGTGTATTTACATTCTTAGTATCTTCAATTTTATCGATGGCATAAATGTGAATTGGGATTTCCGAGGTAATAGTTACTTTTTTTTTTACTTTACGAACGGTGCCGACTCCTGTCTCTTTTTCCGTTGATATAGCCGAATTGCTTGGAGATCGTTGTGGAAAGAAAATTAAGTAGGAATTAGGTTTAAATTAGATGGAAAATGGTAAAAATTTTATTGTTATTAAACTTTGAAATGGGTATAGAAATAATAAACAAAGAGGAAAGAAAATTTATAGTTTGTTTTCCTTAGAATTTAAATCGTAGCAATATTTTACAAGATAAAATAATGAAAATAAATAGATGGTCTTAAGTTGGTTATCGTTTTTTTATTTAAAAAAAAAAATATTTCGAAAACAGTTAGTTTTACGAGTAGAGAAAGTCCACCTAAAATTTGACGTAAAATCCAAAATTGCAATAATATACAGGATAGTCTATTTAAACTAAGAAAGATGACGCCAATTCCCGATACATCCGGTACTGTTACATGAGTCTGATAGGTAGACTTCCGCGGTCGTGGTCCATACTAAAAAAACGTCGGCAGTTATACCAGTGACGCGTTTCCAGCCCGGAAGCCCAGAAGCAGATAGTAATGGGCCGTCATCTTATGTAAACATCACTTTAATTTAAATAGCAGAAAATTTCTCATAAAGTATTTATACATTCGATGATAATCAAAATCACTTTAGGGGGTTATTTCTTGCAGTACAAAACATAAAATTAACAATGATCAATGATGAAAGAAAGTAAATATCTAATGCGATCTAATTATATGCAATAATAAAATAATAAAGAAATTACAACAAAATTAACATTACAATTTACAATTATTACATTATCTCCCTGTTTATGTATTTAAGCACTTACCTCGTTTTAATATAGGTAGTCTCTGCTTCGGATTTTCTTTCACTAAATTCGTTGATTCGTATATTCACTAATTATTTGCTTTTGAATAATACAAAATTAACTCAACGCTGCCTACGAACCTCCACTTACAGGGATAAATTTATCTACAACTTGCGCAATGCTCGCACTAATTCTTTTTTGCAGAAAAAATGACTGCTACGTTTAGTATCAGACGCATCACATATACTGACCCAGATCTAATGTTGCTTGATTAAAATTCCTCATCTATTTATATAAAAAAAATTTGATTACTTACTCTATACACAAAACGGTTGTACTATTGTCCGTTCACCTTCATCTTCGCAGATGGATAATTGTCTTATTATATGCGCGTTCTTCACAATTGAACACACCTGGTCATTACTTACAAGTACACATCATAAACTAAAACAATATACATAATAGATACAATAAGTGTACATTGAAATTAAGTATACCGAAGTACAATTAAAAGATTATATAAAATAAAATATACAATAAAATTTCTGCGTTGGAGCAGGACGCTAACCGGTATCTGCCGTTTGCTAAACCGCTCCCTTACCAATTATACCACCAAGCAATACAGTTCCGAGTGTCTTATATGCCATAAATTGCATTATGGAAACAGATCTAATTGTAGTACACCATAATCAGGTTTTTATGTTAATTATTATATATATAAAGGTTGCCACGACTCTTGGCTCCCCCCAATTCATTTATATCTTTCATCTTTTTTTTTAATTTCTTTCGCAAAACAAAGCTTTCTGGTCATCTTTTTAATATGTAATCTAAATCGAATGTCGGAGTTAATATTTTTCTTTGTTTTTGAATGGTGGTTCTGATATTTTGACTGATGTAATTCAAAATTCTCCCGATTAAAACATTTAGGGTATTATACAAAAGGACATCGTATTTTTCTTGTTAAGACACATTGCAAAATCTAGTGAAATTTTTTCAAAACCCGGCCGAAATTCAATTAAACTGGATCGACAATGGTTAAAAGACCTCGTGAATATCAACAGAACAAGTTTACCATGGCTAGTTGCAAATCTCGACAATGTATACAATAAATTAACATTTCGAAAAACTCCTTTAAACGAATTATTCATTAAAGATCTACACCTCTGTGAGTACAAATTTCAACTGACATAAGAGAAACCTTGGTAACCGTTATCGCCGTCCAAAATTTGTCTACTGCTGTCCTAAATTTGGTCGAAAAATCATGTCAATGAGGCAAATTCAATTTTAAAACGATAGAATTATACCGAAACATAATATTGTCAAAAACAATATAATATTGTGATCAAGCGGCTGAATTATTTATGTTTAAGTCAAGTGCAAAGTTTTTTTTCCCGTAAATCTAGTATTCGTTTAGTTAACTTCCAGGCAACTTTAACTTAGGTTCTTATGACTTTATCTTATTTTGTACAATGACAAATCAACATAAACAAAAAGTAACATTTTAAGCTTATAAATATATTTGGAATGAATGCTTATGTTTTTTGTAAAGCCTTTTCAATTTTTCCAACATGAAACATGTTCGATATTCTCTCCAAATGAATAATTCTCAAATGTTGAAATAAAAGAATATAATTTACATTTCATTATTTTTTATACGACGACTTCCCTTTGGAATATATATAAGTCTGTTAGTGACTCATTACCAACACCCATATGTTTTGGAACTTGTTCCGGGCCTGTCAAATCTACGATGTAGAATGACCAGGCGAGCTGGTGACCAGCTCGCCTCTTCCTCTTATACTTTCCTGATGTAACAATTATGACATTGGACATTCCTGGGATACTTCTCCAAATTATAAAGGCGTAAAATGCAAGAAAGTATGTGTGAAGAAGGAAATGTTATTATTTGTAGTTCATAAAATATTGGCCTGCATTTGTCTTTTATACTAATTCCTGTCCCTATTTGTGCCCTAATAGCTTTTTCTAGTGCCGAAATATTCCTACAGAACCTTCCCAAAATACCATAAGTCGTTCTACTATAGAAACACGCAATAATTAATAACGTAATTAACATGGTATGAACATATAATAGTAGAATGTAAAATTATTACTGAATAATTTGCTTAGGAAGAAAGACCACACCTCGAATCTCAACTCCAGATTAATTGACGCTGTAAGATATATGGCTGATAGAGTATTCTACTTCTTTAATAAGTAGTTTCAATAGTTACGCAAACAAACGCATTTTGTTGAAAAAATGAATAGTTTATATTCAACTTAAAGCTATTGTTGCATGAATTACATAAAAATAATAAAAATTTTCTGTATCTGACCAGGACTCGAACTTGTATCTGCCATTTTCTAAACCGTCTAGATACTGTAAATACAAGGTCCTGGACCTGGTCCGATGCAGAAAATTTTTCATTAATTTTCAATCAATACAACGATGGAATACCAGAAAATATTAATTTCCATTTATAATTTTGTCTATCATTAAATAAAAATATCTTCGAATATTCGAATTTTGAGGACAAGATACGTTTTGGAAGCGCTGACATTTCAAACGTTACATACGAACCGAACACAATAAATCGAATACCACAGCCTAGGTTTATGTTGTAACCCAATCATCATCGACAACAGCGTTCGTTAACAACAACAGACGCGTTCTTCTGACTCCACACTGTTTACACGAATCGCGAACGTACGCACATCAATTCCAAAACGAAATTGAATCATTCTCACACGCTTAATTGTAACATCCACCTCTATTAAAGCTTTCAATTTCGCGGAATGTTTATCTTTTACGTTGTCGTAGTGTACGCGCGCCCATCCTCACACACTCAACATTCAATTCAACATCGATAGATTGTCATAGGCACGTTTATATATTATTGCGTATATATGCGTGTGTGCGAATTAATGTTCGTGTGCTCATGTATTTACTTTATATGTTACAAGAGCTTATCCATCTTGAAAAGTACACGGAATTTTAATATCTATCTTGATATTTCGATTTTACTTTCCTCACTTAAGATTAACAAGGACTAGTAATGAATTGAAGTTATGTATGGGCCCTATGAATGGAGTTAATTTTTGTGCAGATTGAAGTGTGGATATAAGTAAATTTTAAAAAAATTTAAACGCAAAGACTCTTTTATATGACTTTCACAAATTATTTTGATTAAAAAATTGTAACAATTGTTTCGCCAACACTGTAGCTTCTTCAGACTTAAAGGTCAATCTAACATAAACGGAATATATTCTAATCAACAAAACTATTTTCAGGGTAGAGGTGATATACAATTACATAAAATAAGTTTAACAAAGTTATTCAAATCTACTTGATCATTTAATAAATTTTCACATTTTTTATATTTCTTCATTTCTATAGTTTCAAGTAAAAATAACGTTATCCCTTTATTTTCCGAATATGCAATGGATAATAGGAAAGTTTTGCACGAACGTTAGTTACGGAGGAAAACGTAACTACTGTGAGGAAAATGTTTGGCGAGGACAGGCGAGTGACCTACAAACAGATAGAGGGTACTTCAGGCCTAAATGCACCAGCAATTCGTTCGATTCTGCATGATCATTTGCACGTGAAGAAGCTTTGTTCTCTCTGGGTACCGCATCGACTGACTGAAGACCAGATGACACGACGTGTAACTTGGTGCCGGGAGATGCTCAAAAAGGGACAATCTCGGTATGTGAACAACATCGTGACAGGTGACGAAACTTGGCTGTACTATTACGATGTGCCAACCAAAGCTCAAAACAAAGTTTGGGTCTTTGATGATGAGGACACACCCGTAGTTGACAGAAAATCTCGATCTGTAAAGAAGAAAATCAGCTGTATTTTTCAATTCGAGTGGAATTGTGGAATGCGTCGTTTGGGCCACACAGAAGACAGTCACAGCTAAGTGGTATACTGAACAGTACCTGCCTGAAGTCATTGGATCTATGAAGAACCTGCGGCCAAAGTCAAGAATAGACACCTGGTTCCTCCATCAGGATAATGCTCCAGCTCACCGCGCCAAAGCCTGCACCGAATATTTGACCACGACAGGATTGAAACTTCTCGAGTACCCTCCCTACAGTCCAGATCTTGCTCCCTGCGACTTTGCACTGTTCCCGCATGTGAAAATGAAGCTAAAAAGGTTTTCCAGTGATGAGGACCTTCTGCGAGCTTGGGACAACGAGTGTGCTTTACTCCCTAGTAAAACTTGGCAGAACTGGTTTAAAGAATTGTTTCGGAGGATGGAGAGGTGTATTGAGTGTAGAGGAAATTACTTTGAAAAAATTAAATAAACAAAGCTGTATTGCAAAACTTTCCTAGTACCCTTTGTAGAACGATAAGTTCTGAATTAAAAGAATAATTACAAGTATTTACATAAATGTACTGCGTAGATGGAGTCATTATTGTTATTATAAAAACTTCTTTTGTGTTCTGATGTCCTTGTTTCCATATACCTTCCAGTTTGACGAATAAACATACATATATCTTAGAACAATCATCACAAGAAAGCTTATAGGCTCCCGTTTTATTGGATTTACTTTTTTGCCTTTGCTATTTTTACTTACCTTTTTCTTTTCTAGCGTATTACCTACCTCCAAATTCATTTATCATATATCTACCATCTTTTTTTTTCAATTTCTGTTGGTCAACTTTTAATATGTAATCTACATCGAGCGTTAGAGTTAATGTTTTTCCTCTTTTTTTGATTAATGCTTCTGATATTTTGACTGATATAATTCAAAATTCTACCGATTAAAACATTTGGCGTATTATGCAAAATAACATCGCAATCTTCTTGTTAAGACACATTGCAAATCTAGTGAAAATTTTTCAAAGTGGGCCGAAAGTCAATGAAACTAGATCGACAATGGATACAAGACCTACCATAGATACTTGCAAATCTTGACAGATTATACTTGTTTGGTTTTTGTGTAGTCGGATATGCCATTCCTAGAGTTTTTTATATTGTTGTTTACTCAGCAAGCTGTCAATTAAATCGCTCTTATAACCGTTATTAAGCGCAATTTGTTTTACGATATTTAATTCTTTCTGAAAATTGCTAGTGATAAGGGGAATGGTTAACAATCTATGTTAACGGGTTATGTTATTAAACGGGTGACAGGAAGAATTATGTAGTATGTAGTATCTGTGTGGGTAGGTTTGTGATGAATTGCATATTCTAAACGATTATTATTTGTAGATATTGTTAAATCTAGAAAGTTAAAAGTATCATTAAATTAAACGATGTTTTAAAGAAAAAGTTCATTTGCAAGGATTGCTAGCAATGAAGAAGCAGATGTCTGTATGCTGCTCAAAAAATTCGATCTTAAAGATCCTGTATGTTTATTGCACAACGCATTGCAAAATGTTGCACCTAACGTTCTAAAGAAATGTTGGCGTAAACTTCTGCCCAGTGAATCAATCGACAATGTGGAACGCAAGACGACACAGAAGATTTTTTGCCATTAAATGCAATTAAGAATAAAATTTTATCACAGAAGAAAGACATAACGGCCGTCTCAGAAATGTTCAATTCCTTATGCAATGAGAATATTCTCGCATCTAAAATAAACATGGATTGACGACGACGAATCTTTATTGTCACTAGAAGACACGTTCGAGATGAGCGGAGATGAAGAGAAGCAAAAAATCATAAACGGCAATCCGTAACGATGAACACTCAAGATGCAATTAACCATACAAACAAGATCTTACTATGGAGGGAAGAACATAATAGTCCTTTGGGAACCGGACTAGTGTTGCAGCGGTTTTAAAAAAAAGCGACGTTAAGGAGGTTTAAGAAGGCAAAACAAACGAACATTTCAAATTACTTTTCTGAAAACTTCCAATAGGGTACCTATTGCAGGTACATACTTATAGTAAGACCAAGGCAAAAGCACCTAATAAAATTAAGCAACACAGAATTGCTCCGGAAAAACAAAGTTAAATACCTAAGAAACATATTATCATGAACAGAAAACGTGGACACTCGGACAAAAATATAACTGGGAATTCTTTAATAGCATCAAAATTATAATCTTCACTTCATTAATTGATAATATTAGTATAGATTCATCAGACATGTACATAGTTTTAATAGTTTTAATAACATTAATTATAATTACAACTTGGCAAATTTAACTATTCCGATGAGAACAGTATACTCAATAGACGAGAGTAAATAGAGAAAATCGTTTAAATCTATGTTTAAGTAAAGTACAGTCAGTACAGTCCAAACAAAAGTGCTTAATGCTAACATGTATGCAAATATGAATCTTAAAAATAATGCATTCAATTACGACTTGTATTCATTTCTTTATTCGACTTCGAATATTATACATTTTCTGCATTATACGTCATTCAAACAAGCTTATCTAGACATGCATGTAAGTAAAATTACGTCGCCTATGGTAGTTTGACTTGCACATCATCATGCGTCACTCTTCCGCACTCATTTTCCGTCTTCAGTTGCCCATCTTCACCGGCACAGTCAAATTTGTCAAACTGTAGACGTATAGAGTGTCTTGTAAAAATACCATAAAATTAAAAAACGTAAATACTAAAAAAAAATAGCCACACACACAGACTTCAAACACCTGAAAAGAGATACCTGAGAAAATTTCAAAATATCATTCATGAATCGAATTAGAATTACGTTTGATAAAGATTAAATACAAAACAAACCAAATAATGAAAGAAAATCAACTTAGGAGTTTTGATCAGATTGGAGGAACAAAAAGGGGAAATCAAAAAAGAATATAAAAAAAGTACCAGAAGTAGCCCAAGCACAAATATAACAAGAAGAAGTAAAGCAAAGAAATGAACCAACTAATTAGGATAGGAAAGCATGAAAAAAGGTCCGAATGCAAAATTTCTATAAATGTGGCTCTTGTCTAAGACCAACAATGGCAAATGGGAATAAGTATTTTCTCGAAAACTAATTTTTGTTATTCAAAATAATTTCTATCTACTTGAAGCCACGTCCTTAACTAAATAGGCATAAATATCGAATTTCTGGAGTTCAAGAAGGCTTTATCTGCAACTTGTAAAAAACTCTTATCCTCTTAAAAGGATATACATATGTTTAAAGAAATAGTAATCTGTTTGATCCCAATATAGCGAATATATGTTGAACAAATAATGATTAAATAAGTAGTTAGTTTCGAAACTGATATTTGAGATGTGTGAAGCCTTACAGTTTCATATAACAGGAGAAGTTCCTAGGTGTTTGTGGAACATAGGCATCGAGTTTTCAATTTATTACATAATATTACACACCATTTCTGCAACAAAAGTTAATCAATGAACTTATAAATCAACTGAGACTTTATCAATATCTTAAGTACTAGTTTAATGATAAAACATCATAAGTTCTTCATTTATGAATGACATCTAGCACTTTCGCATTATTTATATACATACATACATTATTTAACAGATGAAAAATCATATGGTATTTTAAATGGCGAATGAGTTATCATATCAAAGTATCATATCAAAGTAAATATTAATTTTCTTAGCTCTCAATTTGCAAGTTTTCTTAAATTAGTTCTATACTTCTCTCAAATGGAGAACTGTATGTTTTCCCGCTGGAATCGAATGTTAACTTCGAATGTGTTTTTCTCAAAGAGAAAAAAACGAACAAAATGCAGTCAGCTAAATCCCAAGACCATATTCAAATATTCCGAAACGGAGGAATGGCTTCGGAGTTTCGCAAACGTTTTGAATTGATAAAGTTATTGTCTCCTCGTGCTACATAAACTGGATCGTAGTAAAGTGTGGGCGGCTGAGGTGGCTAAACAGAGCCGCGACCTGACCACAGCACAACCCGCGACAACCCCACGTCAAACTGCCATTTCTCAGACCGGTCCCGGTATAAAAACCCGTCCACCTCCAACACCCACTCCCCGTCCCTTCGGGTCTTCTCTATTTGCATACCGTTCTCAGGCGATGTCTCCGGTCTGAAACACGAAAAAGGTGTTACTCCTCCGGCGGAGGAACGGACGGAGGCGGCGGCCGAACCGGAGACGGTCGACGCGAAACGTAAGGGGCCAGTCACGAAATTAATGAACTCCTGTCCACGTAGGAAACGAAATAATCCACTTTTCCGGCAATTTGCTCTACCTTATGGCCTTTATTAAGTTTCGCGTTCCAGGGTACGGAAAAGAGAAAGAGAGGTGAACGTGGTTGTTTCTCTTTTTGACGCCGATTGCAAGGGATGTTGGAAGTATATTTTCCGAAATGAATGTTTTGAAAAGTTCTTGCAGTTAATAATAAATATACTGGTTATACGGGTGAAAGCAATTAGTGAAGCTAATATTCGAAATTCCAAAATATAATTTTAAATTTTGTGTTTCTTTTTTTTAAGAAAGCGATATAAGAAAGTAGCTAGCAGGATATAATAAATGCCAAGTGAATATTAAGAACTTTCTGCTAAACTTTTCAAAATATTTAATATATAATAATAATAATAGTAAGCTTTATTTTACTATCAATTATAATACAAATAAGGTGGTAACGTCATTGTCTATGATTTGGTCTGTGTGTGTATGTACGTGTACTGTGTGTAAGTGTGGTGTAAACATATGTGTGTACGAAGCAGAACATACAGTTTAATATTTGATTAATTTAATCTTCTCTTGGAACTCCGTTACTGTGTAGAATCCGTTATGTAAAAGAAATGTTTTTATGTCATTTCTGAATTTCAAAATGCAACCTGTTAAACAAATCTAAATGTTTGTGTTGGGCAGCAGTAGTACGTAGCCTATGGTTGGGAAGAAGTACTTGTTGTCTGGATCTCAGTTGTATTGCTCTTCCCTCTCCTTTCCTTTTCTGGGCTGGTAGCTCTCGTTTAGCGCGCAGCAATTGCTTGTATATGTATGTGGAGGCCAACGTCATTATTTTATTTTTTATGAATATAGGTCTACAATGTGTCGCTATATTAACTTGTTCTATTATTCGTAATGCTTTCTTTTGTAAACTAAAAATGTCATTTGCATGCACTGAATCGCCCCATAGTTGGACACTGTATGCCATCCGCGAGTGAAAAAGTGCGTGATAAGCTGTTTTTGCAGTTTCCTTATTTGTAATGGCTCTGATTCTCCGCACAGCATATATTGCACAAGAGAGTTTTTTCGAGAGGGCGTCCACTTCATCCTTCCAGGTTAGTCTGGTATCTATAAATTTAGATACCAGACTAACCTGGAAGGATGAAGTGAATATTTTCACTGACCCTGCATTTGCGGGAATTTCTTTCCTTTTGGAAGAGAATGCCAGTTTGACAGTTTTGGCTTCATAAGGACCAGCCTGTTTGCCGAAAACCATGCGATGGCCTCCGACAGTGTTTCGTGAGCCCCTTCTCCAAGTTGCTATATATATATATATATATATATATATATATATATATATATATATATATAGTATAATATTTAATATGTACTCAATTGATGTGCAGCTTGCTAGATTAAAAATATTAGAGAAAAAATCAGAATCGGATGTAATAATAAAATATAATAACGCGTCATCCCGGGGGGAAAAAAGAAAGACCAAACAGAAGATAGTTTAAAGTGCAAGGATTTAAGTTGATTAAATATTAACTACTGGGAAAAAATGGCAAGAAGAAACGAACAATTGAAAATCAGCAAAGAAGAAGCTCAAGAAAATATGCCGGTTGATGACGAATTATATGAAACGAATATAGGAGGACACAAAATAGTGTATAGTAGTAGCTGAGAATGGAAGAAAATTGCTGAAGAGACAAAAATTCGTAGTGAGTTACGAGACCATCAACAGAAGAAGAAGATGTATGTATAACGATTATAACATACTATATGTAACCTCTTCTTCGAAGCTCTTTAGTTTTATTTATTAGATAGATCTTCTATTATAAGATATGCCCTTGCTAATGTTTCTTTATTGCTTTCTACTTGTTATCTTTTTATCAGTTATAGATTCAACTTTCTAGATTTACTTTTGCCTGATTCTTTTCTGCCTTTTTTTATTCTTGAGTCTCCATTCCATTGCTGATCTCGATTGAGACAAATCCTCCTTACCATCTGTAACCACATTACTCTCTGCTCTTTTTTTCTATGCATCTCTGTTATTATCTATATCAGTTCCTCGTGGGTTCTTCTTCTACAGTAACTGGAAATTGAATTAGAGCCAACTTCTGTTTCTGACAGAAATATTAAAATATTAATTTTAATTAATATTAAATTAATATTTTACTAATCCTTCTTTGGCTTTCATGGCTGCACTATCTAATATACTGAAAATACAAGTTTTTACCACTTCTAGCAATTTTGCGCTGTCTTACCAATGTCTGTGAATATAACCTTCTTGAACTGCTATTGTTGAGTTCTTGAATTAACACATAAACTTTTCCAACACGCTCCATACATTTTCAATCGGGTCTAAATCGGGTAAGTTTCTGGGCCAGGAGAAAAGTTATGCTCTTGAAACAATTTTTTTTTCAATTTCGCTGTATGACAAGATGCCCTATTCTGTACAACAGCGTATGGTCCTTCTTCATTAATGAGTTTAGGAAAAGTAAAAATACAGTTTCAACAACCTTTTCATATTGCACTTGATCCATGCTGCTTTACACAAAATGCAGAGGTTCGGTGCCAATCGCAATTATTCATAACCAAATCAGGGTTGATGGTGGGTGTTTAATTTTTTTCTGTACAGCTTCATCACTATAACGTTTCATGGGTCTTCGTCTAAAGAAGACCCATTGCTTCAAGTCGGGAATCATAGCCAAAGATTACCTGCAAGATATGACTTGTTAAAATGAAATTTATACTTTGAAGAAATGATTTATTAATAACAAAATTTGTACTATTTACCTTTTTCCAATCTTCAACCGTAAAATTTTTGTGAATTTTTGCCCATTGCGAGCGTGCTTTCTTCATTTTTGGTCTCAACCTAGGGCTTTTGGCTAGTCTGCGACGTTTGATTCCGGCAGCATACAATCATGATCGTATTGTGCGCTTAGATATGTTTATATTACGCACTTTTTAATAAAGTCTCTTTCAATTTTATCCGCGTTACTAATATCTAACTAATAATAAATTTCACAATATATTATTAAAATACTTTAATACACTTCTTAACAGGAACACATACAAATTTCAACTAAAATTTTATATTATTCGTAGTGCTTTTACATATTATATTAGCTGTGCTTAGACCCTAATCGCAAGTACCGGATCCAAGACTGATAATAAAGGGATTATTCTAATAATATAATAGGTATTTTCCTAGAAATTAAATCCTATTTCAACAACTAAATCCGTTTACAATCGACAATTTGAAATATATTTAAATGCAAACGACTTGTATTACAAATTTTCATAATAGTTTTAATTCAATTGCAAGGTAATGTGTATTCACTACTTATATATCTTTATTGATCCCAATAATATTCTTACTATTTTTCTTTCCAATTTTTTTTTACTTCTTCTTCATATTTTTGTCATTGATAAATGTATAAATTTAATTTCAATAGAAAAGCTTAACAATAATCAATATCTTTTTATATAAATACTTGCGTAAGTTTGAGAACCTCTGTTCTTCACAATACCCTTTACTCAGGCAAATACAATCCATAAACGTAAACGTACACACATCCCTATGCCTTTCCTCCGTTAATGTATTCATAATCGAGAGATGGCACTCATTCGTCTCTACTCACGAATCATAATATTGACATCTGAACAACGTAGTTAAAATTCACCGACGCTCGCGGAATTAAGTGAAAGTGGTGTATGTGTATTAACCCACCTAAAATCCACCATCCCATACCGAAACATCCCACCATACGAAGTAATACGTCCGTACAAATACACGCACACACACACAAACATACAAACAGTTACACTTACACACACGTGATCCGACAAAATGAACCGATGCGACGGAATCGTCATTATAATCATCGCGGCGACGACGATGCCGCCAATGTTAAAAGGGAGTTTCTGTCAACACATTCCTATTTCCTTTTAACCGCAAATCAAACAGCGACGATGTCGAATTTTCTCTTTTACAAACGCACCACCACCACCACCACGCTTAGATGATACAGATGTGTATCTTCTTTCACATATAAGTACCTAAATGACAAGGGATTCTATAAGCCGACACGCCTGAAAACGTGGAAATTTAGTTGTTTTCGTATAGTCGTCTAGAACGTAGGATATTGTTGACGTTGTGGCTACTGGGTACCAGTAGACTTTGACGAGTTAACCTTCTAACGTATTCTACCCGCATGGACTTTCTAATAGAGGATTTAAAAATAGAAATTTGGTTAAAACCGCATATGCAGAAGCGCTTACACATTATTTATTCCAATTCAGTAACTATAATTTTCTCCATACATCCTAACATCTACAGGGAAACATATGAATAAATTCTGACACTAGAACATTAGAAAAATATATTTGAATTTTACCCGGTTATGCTGAAAGTATCGTAAAGTTAGTCATTACTCTAATATAAAATCACTTTTAAAATTCATCTCTTGAATTTATCGCTTTTACGAACTACTTTTCTAGCATACATATATGTATGTATACAGACCCCCGACAAAATTACTTATCCAGAAGTTTGCTCAAACATTTACTATTCATTCAACCTAACAACGAGGACGAGCTGATCCATATCATCTCAACCTTATCTAATAAGCATATTGCGAGTAACGACTTACTCCCAGGACTTCAGATTTATGCTTACTTATCCCTTATATATACTAATCAACTTGTCGATTAAGACAAGTTGAAAACACGTGAAAATATGTACAGCTTATAAAAAAGGCGACTCATCACTACTAACAAGTTACCGATCTATTGTCAAATTTCGCAAAAGTGTACAAAAAATTTCTTTATTCCATTATTTATAGAGCACTTATTCGTTTTTATCAACAAATCAGTATAGATTTATACAATACATGGACGATCAACTTAGCTTCCTTTCTCAAGAAGTTAGCGAGTCTTTTGACACTATAAAATATAATATTCTACTACATAAATTTAATTACTTTGGGTTTCTTCCTTCATCTTTTGTGTGATGTTATGTTTTCAACAATGATTTTTCTTCTAATGAATTTGCTCTCAGCTCAGGTGTTCCGCAAGGCTCGAATCCTATACTAGTTATTTTATTTATTAATGACTTACTAATGTCTCTTAAATGCCCAGTTCTTGCCTATGCTGACGATATTAATATATCTATATTATAACAATATCAAGACAATTGATGACTGCGTTCGTCTTTAGGATAACGTCAAAGGTTGGTTAATTGGTGTAGTTCATCTAAACTGAATCTGAACATTGAGAAATGTATCTCTTATACAGGTACTTCTTCTCCCATTAACTAAGCATATAATGTTAATGATAATCTTCTGTTAAGGAAATTACAGATTAAGCATATTGGCATCTTCTTTCATTCTAAATTTACTTTTAACTCACATATCAAATCTGTTTGCTCCGATGTGTCTAGGTCACTTGGTTTATCATGCCGGTTTCGCGTTATTTTAGTGCATTACATGCATGCGACAATTTGGACCGTTTGGACCATTCACAGAAAATTTCTTAAATTTTTTTCTTCAAAGTGGATGGTGTCTAAGAGGTACTAGTCAATGGACTTGTTGAGTCAGCATAATATTGCACATATTGCACAGTATATATGGCATAGTTGTTGCCTTCTCGACGTAACCTTCTCTGTATGAGGTTTCTGTAGATTGCTGTTATCTCTTTCAAAAAAAATGTACATTTTCATGTTCTCCGCCTCCATTCCAAAAAGGGGTACTGTACTAAGTTTGTAGTTTTACGTAGGTTGCTTTAAAAATTTTGCGGATGATATTTTTTATTATTAATTATATTAACCATTTTTTATTGTTTTTCAAAATGCCTTTATGATCTAGGCACTTTTGCGACCAATTCTCAAAACATAGGGCCCATTCCTCTTCAATCACCTCAGATACGAAGTCTTCATAGGCTTCCACAGTCTCTTCCGGGGTGTTAAATTTTAAGCCACGCATTCTGTCTTTTATGTACGAGAATAAAAAGAAGTTACAAGGTGCCAGGTCGAGACTATAAAGCGGATGATACATCAATTCCGTTCGTAAAACTAATGTTTGAAATGCGTTGTGTGATGGTGCATTATCCTATTGCAGAATGATTTGTCGTCTTGCTCTTTGTATTTTTTTTTCTTTTTGTCTTAAATTTACCACTTCAAGTAGACTCGATATGCATACATTAAATATTATATATATATATATATATATATATATATATATATATATATATATATATGTATATACATATATACATATATACATATCAATTAATATATTCTTATAGATAAGTCGATCTCAAACTCTATTATTGTGAGAAGATTTTGCAAAAAAAAAATTGAAAGGAAACATGCAAATACTATTAAATTTCGCGACGAAATACATGTACTAATGGGAGTTTTTTTTTTCTTAGAACTACCCCTTATTGATATTGCCTTTTCACTTTCACAGTTACTTCTTTTATTATACATTTCGGATGTAACGTAGAACTGCTGACATACCGTACCACAGCCGCGGAATGACAGAGATATATACCATTTCATTCCCTCTATACAGGACAAAAGAAACCGTACGTCCCCATTCAAAATCGAATAATAATAGGGCAATTTAAGAAAATAAAAAACCAACGCAAGTAATACACAAGCTTTTTATTTTGTTCGAACTTTCTTTAATTTTTTACTTTTATGGGTAGGCGGTAACGAATCATTTTTGGACAGTATAAAAGTATATAGTGTTTTTCATATAGGACAGTTAAGCCTACTTTTTCCTCATAAACACGGGCCTATTTTTTGAATTTATATATTTTTCTTTTTTGATGTTTGATTAGTTATCCTAATTTTGCTTTTTCGTTTCTTGCTTTATTGAATAAACTTGAATTTTGATAAAATAAATCTGAAAAAAAAACGAACAGACTTTTCTGGTTTAAGCTTCGCTGATTATTGCATTTTGTTATTGTTATAGTTTTCTCTTCTCTAAGAAGTTCAGAAAATACGTCTCTTTTTTATTTATGAATACATTAGGGTATTGTAACGCTATTACCAGGATATCTCTCTTTTAAATTGAGCTGAATTAAATGCAAAACGTCTTTATCAAAAACATGAAAATCCCTTGAAATTTTATTTACATTTGACATACAAAAACGATGGTTTATTTTACAAAATAAGGAAATTCCATTATAGACCTACGAAATACATAGTTAAGCAAATCGAGAACACATAGTGAGGAAGGAACATGTACCATACCTTGTACAAAGAAAATAGAATGCAGAGAATTTTTAACATAATTTTAACATAAATGTGTAAAATAAGTAAAATGCGCTTGAAAATCTAGTAAAGGAAGTAATCAAAAAAAGCTCTTACCAAATTAATATTTGTGTCCTGGATTTGTATTTCGGTAACTAAGTTGTCATCATTAGCAAAAAAAAATAACCACAGTGTCTTACATTGGCTCACCAGTAAAGCTACCAGAATAAACCGTGAAACACTTTACCCGAAGACCGTGCAAACACTGACGTTTATACGGGCCTTTTTTGCTTTTGATTATTCAAATAGGCACAGCCTCTAAAGGAATTTATGGTAAAAATAAATCAAATTATTGTAGAGAAAAATGTTTTATTTTTCAATGAAGACAAAAAAAAATTTGAAGACCAAGCTCGCAAACATAAACCAAAAATTATATTAGACAAGTAACAGATTTTAAAAGGCGTAACAGGGAAATTCAATTGAATTGGGACTTTATCGGAAAAAAAATGATTTAATGAAAAATAACACAACAATATAAATTGCAAGATTGGAGTGTATAAAAGCATCAATACGAAGAAAGTTATGGAAGACATGCCCAGCAATAGGCGTAACATGGTTAAAAACAAAAAACTTCTTTTGGTGTCTATTATGAATCTATTAATTTATATCCTCCCCCCCCTTTGTCTCTAACAAAATATATAGATAATTTCATTTTATAAATACTTTTTACATGTATACTTTGATTTTATTGGCCAAAGTTGAAATATTTACTTTGTTTCCAGAAGCAAGAAATTAATTTCTGGTCCCGAATTTTCTTCTTTCCACCAATTTTTCTCCTTACGGACATCTGTTGCTTTATGTTATTTATTGCTGGTGAAACAGGTTTCCTTGAAGGAGTTTGAGCGAAAGTTTGGCCATATTTAATAAATAAACTAAAATACTTTTCAAGGCTTTTTTTGATCTTTTGTCCAGAGGAATATTAGAGCATAAGTAAGCGTTAATAGTTCAAGTGGATTCAGTCGATTTATACATGAAAAATATTTCTGCTAAAGGGAATCTCAAATACATGAATATTGATTAGAATCGAACAAAGGTGCTGAATCTGTACTAGGTTTAAAAACGATTTTGACTTCTTAAAAAGAATCGTGAAACCATGGATAAAACTTGACTACATTTCTACTATCCAGAAACAAAAATCTAAGAACTCGAAAATCTGCTGAAAAACTGCTTGCTTCGTTTTTTGGAGAATTGCAATGGAGTAATTATGATCGATGTTCTCGTTAAGGATAAAATAGTAGCTGCAAAATATTCAACATTACTAAGCAGTATGCAAAAAAAATTATGAAAAAGACGCGAAAAGCGAAAAAATGTCCGCACCTCTTTTCGCAACTGAAAAAAGTCTAAAAGGTTGTAAATTTTTTCCCAATGAAGACATGATAGAAGATGCAAAACAAGATGATTTCTAACTCCTCTAAATATATTAAGTTAAGCGGAGATTATGTCGACTTCTTACTTCTGCAGTAAGTTAAGAACTTGCTGTTAATATCAAGATCATAGATTCCATCTTTCTGGTTAGGAAAGATTGTTTGCATACTAGTTTCCTTATTATTGATTATGATCCAGATGGAAAAATACAGTTAACGGTCATCTAAAAGAGAAAGTACTTTAAACTTATATCTCATATAACTTCTCGCAATAAAACTTTTACTGAATACAATTGATTTGCATTATATTGAAATATACCTCAATATAACATCCCCGCATAAAACTTTTCTTACTTGCTTAAACTCTCCAGTACATTTAGCATTGAACCTGATTCTTGACAAATTGCCGAGCGATAATTCATCCAGAATCCATTTCTAATCTCCGCGCGAGAATCCCTTTTAAAAAAAGAATCGTAAAGTCTACCGTTCCGTTTGGCGAACGTAATAAAAAGAAAGTAAGAACATAAGGATCGTCCGGTCGTACTGTTACGTTTTCCCACATACTACATATATAAATCGGTCCAGATTCGGGCGTCGATAACAGAAAATTGCAGAAGACACATTCGCTCATATCTGAGTCATATGCGTGAGGAAGTGTTGATGGAATGATAAGACTATACGGCTCCGGAATCCCACGGGACGACTCTGCGACCGTAGAGAAAACGGAGTTTCTTATCTCCCGGACGATGGACACTAAAGTGACGAACAAGATTGGGAAAACCTTCTCCTGCTTGATCTGTGTGGAATCCAGCGTTTGTCGGATAGTCGTACGTGCATAAATCGTCTCTCTAGGAAAAAGTAAAATTGGTATAAATTCAGTGGCGTAACTGTAGGCTACAGAATGGAAAACAAACTCTCAATAACCCGGTTGTACATTTTAAATTGTGTTCTTGCATCTACTTCTCTATACCCAAATATACATTTGTTTAGCGAATAAAATAATCTTATCGTCTTCTTCATTCTATCATTTATTCCTGCATCATTTTCTCACAGTCAAATGTTGCACTACCCAAGTATTCGTATATTGTTAAGACTTGTTTCCCTTTGATTTTCTTGTACCAACTATTCGCATATTATAATCGTCCTTCATTTGATTAAATTTATGTCCATTTCCATCTTTCTTATTTCATTCATACAGTTTTTTAAAACCTTCCATTTAATTTTTGGATCCACAATAATTACTGCTAGAATAAACTGTCGATTCTAAAAACCCTTAAGATGCATGCATCCTACTATAGTTTTTGAAGTCTTTATTTATGTTCCAGCATTTACATTTTCCAATATCCAATAAATGGTTCGCTTGGTTCGCTCCTTTTCTTGTTTTAAAAGCTTCTAACCTTCACTTTGCATTTGTAATCTTCCTTTCACATTGTCATGTATCTTGTCTATAATTTTTAGTTAACTTCTTTGTGTGTTCTCCAATCACTTCCATATTTTCTTCTTATACATATATTTAATCAAATGTCGAAGCTTACCTTATAACGTATCAAATTGAAGATTGCGACAGATGAATTACGACGAAAAAGTGCTTTGAATCCTATTCTTGTCAATCTCATATATGCAATCTAATTAGATTGCTTATATTGCCACACTTTTCGAAAACATTTGATGTAATAAATTATGGTATACTTCTTCTTGTTTTGCTTGGTACATAAGAGCAAAAATTATATTAATAATTATTAATATATTCCGATATCCCTCGAGGTTTAATCTCAGGCCGAATACTATTCGCCGAATGTCCAGAAAAATTGCTGTTCAATAAGGCCATTGAAAATATAATTTTTAAACGGAAGTGTCCAAAAACAAACCCGTTTTCTAATTTTTTCCCCAAAAACGAAATAATATTTTCAGCCTTCAATTCAAACCCAATCATTCACATTATTTAACATAATTAAAATTCTAAAAAGAACTCGAGAATGCCTGTTGTTACCAAACTCCAATTTAAGAACTACGCTTATTATACTCGTATACATACTTTATAGGCGTTTAGCAATTGCTTTGAATTAATACAACAAACTACATACTTTTTGCCACGAACTTCCTTTTCGTTATATTATAGGCTCTCCACTTTTTATGTTATCGGTTAATTTAAAAAAAAAATTTAATTTATATAATACTGTATTTATATTTTAATATAGATCTAAAACGATAATCTTTTTATCCATAGAGGGGGTAATAAAAAATTGATTTCGAATAATCTTAATCAGGGTAGAGAAGGAGGTAAGTCTGAGAACTCAGAGATAGTACACGAGTTCAAGAGCTTAAGAAGAAAAGAGGCAGAGTTAGACCTAGATAGCAGCCCATTCTATCTTGAGCGTATGTGTCGTCTGATATGAGACGTATCAGTCATTTTTTGCAAAAAAGTATTAGTGCGAGTATTGTGAATATATATGTGTGTGTATGTGTGTATGTGTATGTGTGTATGTGTATGTATATATGTATATACGTACATGTGTATATGTATATATATATACATATATATATATACATATATATATATATGTATATATATATTGTTCCCTAAATGAGGAAATCGACATGCAGCGGTCAATTTGATTCAAGAGCGAATAATTAATGAATGCACGAATCAACGCATTTGGATAAAAGAAGGTCAGAAGCAGAGGCATCTGCATTTGTAAGGTAAAAAATTGTATTTGTAATTATAAAGTTCTAATGTTAATTTTGTTTTGTTTTCTTCATTATTATTTATAAGAAAAATCCACCTAAGGCGATTCTGATTATCATTGAACACGTAAATATTTTATTTTCCGGTATTCAAACTAAAGAGGTATTTATATATGTGTATCCTCTTGGTAATCAGAACCACCCTGAAAATTTCTTTTGTAGGGAGAGTAACATCTTTACATTTATTGGTCAAGTTGCAAGCTTATTTTCGTTAACTAACAGACTACAGAATTGTTGAATTATAATAAATTGTTACATCACCCCAGGTCCTTGTATTTTTTAATATAATTTCCAATTTTAATTATCATTTAAGACGCCTAACAAAATGTAAAGATATTTAAATACTGAATAAAAATTCGGTAACAAAACAGGCACAATAAGAACAAGAATCAATAAGAGTAATAAATAATTATTCACAAAATCCGACCGCAAAGGAAAATGAAGTTTTGAATGGATTGATACAAAATAAAAAAATTCTAGTAAAATATACTGAAAATTGATATGACCAAGGTTTTAATGTATTAGGTGCGCAACTAAGTTCTCGCTGTTTTTTTTTATGAAAATGCAACTTTATTGTAAAAAATGTTTACAAATGAATCATTCAAAATATTGTCCATCGCTAGCGACAACTTTTTCCCATTTTTCTGGCAGAGCTCGAATACCGTCACGGTAGAAGTGTTCGTCTTTTGAGGCTATCCGCGAATCAAGCCATTTTGAGATGTCTTCATATGAGCGGAACTGCTGATTAGCCAGACCATGTGCCATCGAACGGAACAAGTAATAACCGGACAGCACAATATCTGGGGAATATAGCGGGTGGGGTAGGACCTCCCATTTGAGCATTTCTAAGTAGGTTTTAACGGGTTTGGCAACGTGAGGGCGAGCGTTGTCATGCTGTAGAATCACTTTTTCGTGCCTTTGCTCGTATTGTGGCCGCTTTTCGCGCAGTGCTCGGCTCAATCGCATCAAGTGAATTTGATACCGGTCCCCAGTGATGGTTTCGTTCGGTTTCAACAGCTCATAATAAATAACACCGCCCTGGTCCCACCAAATACACAGCAAAACCTTCGCAGCGTGAATATTCGACCGAACCGACGACGTAGAAGCATGACCGGGCAGTCCCTATGATTTTGTTATCTTTGGGTTATTGTAATAAATCCATTTTTCATCACCCGTAACGATGCGATGAAGAAAACCCTTTTTTGCCACTGGAGCAGTTGTTCACAGGCGAAAAAACGACGCTCAACGTCTCTTGGCTTCAAATCATAAGGAACCCAAGTTCCTTGTTTTTGAATCATTCCCAACGCATGCAATGGCTGAGAAATGGCTTAGTAGGTAACTCCAAATGCTGAAGCAAGATCTTTTTGCGTTTGGCACGGATCCTCATCGAGCAATGCCTCCAATTCAGCGTCTTCAAAGGTTTTTGGTCTTCCTTCACGCGAACGGTCGTCAACATCGAAATCACCGTCTTTGAAGCGACGGAACCAATCACGGCACGTTGTTTCACTTAGAGCAGCATCTCCGTAAACTTTTTGGAGTTCTCGATGCGCTTCAGCCGCCGTTTTCTTCGAATGAAAGAAGAAAAGCAACACTTCCCGCAAATGGCGATTATTTGGTACAAAATCAGACATTTTCACACAACCAAAAATATATGACACAAAAACAAAATCACTAATGCGTCAAGGCGGTTTGTTTACCATATGTCTAAGCTTGGTTCATGACGTTTTGGTTATGTCACAATCGACCAGCACTTACTACTGGAGCCATCTTTTGAAAAACAGCGAGAACTCAGTTGCGCACCTAATAAATATTTAGAAGAAGAAACTATCACTTAACTATAACTAACAGGAAATATGTATAATGCAAGACGTGAAGAGAAACATTGGGTAGAACTGAAAAAATGCAACCAAGAGTATCTCAAGGAAATATAGAACAATGAAGTGAGATCGACCATTGCCAATACCAAAAAATCAGAATTGTTACATTATGGAAGTCTATATAAAAATTATATAGCTTTATATTTACGACTTTCAACGAATTATTAATATTATTACAGCGTTTACTGTTATGGAAATTACGACAACAAAAATTATGAAAATATAGTACGAATATAAAATAGAGCGCCTCTGTGTAACAAATGCAGCTACACCAATGTTTTGAAATAGCATTACCACCATCATTCCGTAGTTTACGACACACCTACTGCCTTTGCAAAGATCTCGTCCGACTAGATAACCTCCCAGATACTCCTGGGGAATCAGAACTCACCAACCAACCTTGAAACCGCCGGAGCAACAACGAAAACAAGATAACCATAGGTGATGTCCTGATGTTTCCGCCATGGCACTACGAATCTGACAATTCCACAAGTAATGGCTCCTGGTTGTTAGACGTTAGAGCTCCGGTACTAAAACGAAAAGCGTTGGAAAGCGAGGAGAACGAGAGAGACGAAGTTAGAAACTTAGAGAACAGCCGAGCAATGCTCTCACTGATACCATCGATGAGTTCTTGTCGAAATTGCCGAGCCGACTGCGTCGCGGTCGTCTTCACAGTGTGGCCGACACTATCTGAGTTGGGGTCTTCCGAACATAGTCGTCCTGGATTCATTCCGGGCATAAGGGAAAACTATATGTTGATCCCGGACTGTTCCGCGCCGACAATCACCTTGAAGGGTCCCTTCGGGTTTGTGATGGACTTCCGGCGCGGCCGTAGGAAGTCGCTCGTGCGTCCTTTCCGTATTGTCTAAGAAAAGATGGTATCGGAGGGCGGTCGACGTCGTTATGTCGACGGCGAATATGCTGCGTATGCTTAATACCATTTTCGATGCGTAATATAAAAGGAAACTTGAATGTCTTACGTCTTCATGAAATTGCAGACATAAATATGTAATAAATTAAATTAAAATTTTCAATAATTGAGAGAACTTTTATAAAAGTGTGTTTTACAAATTTAAATTAATCATCTTCGTTTTATTCAGTTCTAGTAATTTTCTTAGGATATGTAATTTAATAATTGACTAATTTATACTCGAACAACTTTCCTCTTGAAATAAACAGTACCCAAACTCTACCAGAGAACATTAAAACTTTTAATTTAATCCGTATTATCTAAATCTACACCTTTATTAATTTACCGAACCGAAAATTGAGTAGGCAACACCTCAAGAAATATTGAATTGACTAACCCTTTATTTGATGAACATTCATGACTACATTAACATATTTGTACATTATCAGAAGAATTGCTCAAAATGTTCTTCATTATCTTGACACGGTTTCAACCTACGACTGAATTTATTTCCCACATTGTTTAAAATATAAAGCGTTATTCGTCTCCCTCTTGTTGTATGTCGTTTTTTAAATTATCTAAATTAATAGGTTTCGTTCTAAAAACTTTATTTTTTAAATAACTCCACAGAACGATATCCACTGAGGTTAAATTTGGAGATTTAGCATTTCACAAAACCTCGTCCTCCAAACTATTTATTAAGAAAAACTGTCTAAATAATCTCCAATAAGACGAGCATAATAAGGAATTAGAAATATTTGAATCTTCCGAAATCTTTGACCAGTAAAATAATCGATGATCGATTATGTCTTCCCAAACGTTGGAAAATGTCCTCCTCCATATTGCCAAACTTTCCTAGTACCCTTTGTATACACAGAATGTTACAATCTTCACTAATTTTATTTTATTCATTATACATATTTAATGTACACTGTGTATTTATTAATTTATCTCAAGAAATTTCAATCAACGATGTAGTGAGACGCCGATGTTTGAAATAATTTACTGAGCATTAGACTAAATGCAAATACAATATATAAAACTTAACTAATAAATATCAACATACACGTCAAATGTAATGTTACTGTTTTCTGAGGAAATGTTTTGATTTGTAATTCGTTTATTATTATTTTTAAAGGTAAATGCTACTTCTTCTATATGCAGCAAATAGTGTCATCAAGATGACCTCCCGGTCAAAGCAGTAAATAGTAATGAATATACAAACCTGTCTGCTTCACAACGAAACAAATATTGACTGATTTGAAAGATTTTCATACCAGTATTGTTCCACCAGAACCTCAAAAAGATTTAACTGGAATGAAATAATTTCCAAATTTCAGTAGTATAAATTAGTTTCGTAGAATTTGCATTGAAGAATAATATGAGGGTAAATTTGGTAACGCTTAAAATTTAAGAAGCCCCTAATTTAGAAAACAAGCTGCCGTACCTAATTTAATATTGCAATAGAGATTATAGGATGCGCCAGCCTGGATAACACCATTACTCTCTCTTTTAAATTTTTAAACACGAGATGAACCATCTCCATAACTGAAATACACTTTTAAAGAAAGAAATATAAATGGAACAACTATAGAAGTTACTGTTACCTTCAAAGAACTCCCCTTCAGCGTATACACACTTCAACAGTGCTCTGGGTCCTGCAATCAAACCTAGAACTAATTTTCCAAGATACTATGTATTAAGCAACTGCCTCGTATTCTGTTGGATATCAATTATATTTAGAAAATTGATATGCCTTCAGAAGGTTTTTAATTTTACAAATAGACAGAAGACGAAGGTAGCTATACCAAGCAAGCAAATAGGATAATCTAAATGGGATAATCACTTTTTTTCAAAAAATTTACAAATGTAAGCGCACCCCTTGAAACATTTTCGTGATGAACAATACACTTGTTGAACCAAAATTCTGATTTTTTTTCTTTCAAATACAATATCGTAACCTCAACAGCATCACTATTATTGTTGATTGATTATTCGATTAATTCTAGATGGACTTTTCCTTTATAATCGCAGAAATCCATCAGCATGGTCTTAAACAAACACATTTTGAAGTTATGGCGTACCAGGAGATTTCCATCACATGCTCTGCCTTTTTGTTTGAGTCGTAGTAAAACCATGAAGTTTTATTACCCCTAATTAACTTTTAATGCAAGCGCATATTCGAAAAAAGATCAACAATAGCTGTTTCTTGATTAATTCGCTGTTGTTCAGCTATCTATTTCACACTTAATTATCTCTGGTCCATCGTTGTTTTTAGCTGTCTGTTCCAGGAATCCTTTGCTACATCATATCATATTTTATTGTATCTCTCATCGTTCAAACAGTCTTGAGTAATAAAAGACTTAGAAGCACGGTTTAGAGGACTAAATTTTGACGTTACAATGTGATTCATGACTTTAGCATCTTCAATGCGATATCTTTAGATTATTTCAACATTTTCTAGCTCCGAATAACACATATATTCACGTATTAAGAAACATTGGATCAAATTTGACCCAAAAATGAATTAACTCTGTTTGTGTTAAAGAATAAATAATATTAAACTGAATTTAATAAATTAAATGAAGGTACTATAAAAGACAATTTATCAAAGCGATACTCTTATAATACATATAACACATACAATATTAATTATAACATTTTACGTATTTAGTCGCGTGTAGACTATCATACACGCCCCACATACACAATATACAAATTCCACTTTCGTAAATTCTCTCGAAACTAAATGAACGGTCCAGGAGAAAATTGCAGTCAAGAGGATTGAGGAATTCCATTCTAATGGCGACTGGACAACGGGCAAGGTATGTTAGTGCAGGCGACTCGAAGCGCTTGCCTTTAAATTAAGTTAGCAAATGTCGCAGACAAGTGCATCCAACAATAATGCAGACCGACCCATTTTCCACCTTTCCTTTAATGAAAATGCCCTGCGATCGTATTCCCCGGACACTATGGGAATGAAGAGACAGGAGAAACGTTCGACGTATCCTTAATCAACCTGTAATGACGTAACGACACGTGAAATTTCAAGTCCGTGAATAGTGAAATTTCGTATAATAGATATTACAATCTAATATATGGAATTTATAAAAAATTAAAAGCCAAATTTTATAACTTTCCTAATTCGACAAAAAAAGTTAATTAATTAATCGAATATTCAAGGAATGAGGAAAACTGATTGTCAAAATTTAGAAATAAATGAGACAACAACGGTAGCAACGCCAACTACTATCTTGTGTAATTAACAGATGAATCCCACTTACAATTTCTTGCAAAAATATTGTAATGGTATAGCTTCATATAAAAATTAATTCTCATTATAGTAACTTTATCCTTTTCGCAATTATTATAACCTATCTTTTACTACATTATTAGGGAAATAACTATTGCTTATTAAAAATATAAACTTAGGTTCAAGAATTATGCAATTTAGAGCCTTTACCAAATTTTATTGCTCAAAATAATTTCCATTTTGAAAAAACTGGTAAGACCATAAACACCATTAAAGAAATTTCAACCCATAGTTCTGATGAAGGTTTGAACGACATTTTCATCTGTTTATCATTTAAAAATTTTGTTTCCTTTAAGATGTCCAAATAGATAGTTTGATATCCAGTTTGGTGATATCGGCCTATGAATTATGGCAGACAGATAAACACAAATGCACATTTCCAAAACTGATATTTTAGGGTATAAGTATACGTCGGATTTGGCAATAACCATTGAATCTCTATCCTTCAGTACTGGACATACCTTCGTCAATTTCCTACAATTAAGTAAGGTTAACGTGGTTAAGACTAGGAGGATAGTTTAACAAGTAGTGAGAATGACACGTAGGTGGCGCTCTAATTGGTAAAACAAATGCACTGTAATTTAGGTTGCCTATTTATATGTTTACATTCCGATATTTAAATAAATCGGTTGATTAGTTTATTTTTGACAGCTGATTTAAAAACGTCGTTTTGTTAAAATGGAAAAAGCAGAATACCGTGCGGTGATTAAATACTTCGTAATTATGGGTATGAAAGTTACCGAAATAAAAGATGAGTTACATTAGGTGAATCTGCTCCATCATTCGCCACAATAAGTAGATGGGTAAATGAATTTAAACGTGGTAGAACAAGCTGTGTTGATGAAGCGCGCTCTGGAGCACCCAAAATCGTAACTTCTAAGGAAATGATTATAAAAATCCATAATATTATTACGCAAGATCGACGACTCAAAGCGAGAGACATAGCAGACATGGTAAACATTTCAACAGAACGCATACACTACATACATTTTAACGAAAGAATTGGGCCCTTCTAAGCTTTCGGCAAGATGGGTGCCGCGATTACTTTTACGACTGATCAAAAGTTCACTCGTTTGCGCATTTCCAATGATAGTTTGGACCTTCAGCGAAATCCGGTTGATTTTTGTAGGCGATTTGTTACTTGCGATGAAACTTGGATATACTACAGTACACCCGAAACTAAACAACAATCGAAACAATGGTTAGAACGTGATTCTGCACCTCCAAAGAAAGCGAAAACCACTTTATCGGCAAACAAGGTGATGGCATCAATTTTTTGGGATTCAGAGGGCATTTTGCTCATTGATTATTTTCAGAAAGGTGCCACAATAAACGAACAATATTATGCAGAACTTCTACAAAAATTAAATGTTGAGATTCGTGCTAAACGGCCAGGAATGGCAAAGAAAAGGATTATGTTTCACCAAGACAACGCTCCCTCGTATACCAGCACAGTTGCGATGTCCAAAATCAACGAGTTGCATTTTCAATTAGTACCGCATGTGCCTTATTCGCCGGATCTAGCCCCTTCCTACTTCCACCTTTTTCCAAAATTGAAAACGGTACTAGGTGGAAAGAAATTTTCGTCTAACGACGAGCTTATCATCTTCGTAAATGTGTATTTTGCAAGCCTTCCGGAATCGCGTTTTAGAGATGCCATAAGGGCATTGGAGCACCGTTTGAATAAATGTATTGCTCTTTTAGGAGAATATATTGAAAAATAAACATTATTTTGTATTTAAAAATTTCGTTTTTCTTTTCCATTCTCACTACTTGTCAAACTATCATCGTAGATTAAATAAAATTGTCGATTTTAATAGATTTTGCACGTATGTGTTGTTATATATGTATATATATAATATAATTAATATGAAGAATTGACTAATAACTTTGTGTAAGTTAAGGAAGAAGGAAGCCACTCATTTTTTAGCTGATAATATACTTAACATATAAATAAATAGTAAGTTGTATACATATTTCTACTGCGATCTTGTTATCTTCAATAGTGAGAAACACGATAAAAATGTATTTCATGTAACTATAAAAACGTCTAAATAAATTATTCTACGGTACTTTATCAGACACTCGTTTCTATATTGCTTCTGGCTAGTTTCTTTTAGTTTCCCCATTCTCTGAAATAAATATTGTCTAGTAAATAACGGATATATACATTTCTTTCTTTTTATACTCTCTTTACTGGATAATTGCAATTATATGTCCATTGGAGTTTATCTGTATATAAAATGATAATCATGTGATATCCTCGCAATAAGAAGTACAGAGAATATAAGATCAAATACAAAAGCATCACTAGGTACCTTTCTTAAATAAAAATTTATCATATACCGTCAATATTTAGAGGAAAAAATGTAGTAAGCACAAAAGAAAAAATATCAATAAACAAAATTATTCTATAAATAGTTCAAATAACTACGAAATTACTTAATAACCGCACACTTTTATTAATCTTTACCTCCTTTTTCCCGAGTAAAAATACATGGTGATTCATATTATTTTTAGACGCTGCTTATCTGCTTGAGGAACGGTATTTCCTAGAAACGAATCAGTATGATTAATAAGTGTTTATCTTCTGAATTTTAGGTACAGTCATCGGCTAGACCAAGAAGAATAGAAACGAGTAACATATTCGTTTTACCTATGTAATTCAATGCCTACGATACGTAAATAAGAAATTATAAACAAACAATTTACATGTATCTAATATAAATTTATGTATATTCTAATCTTCCATGACATTATAAGTCACTGGAATATAGTATAATTGAGCTGTACTGTGAAAAATAAGCTTAATCATTATTATTGAATAGAAATTAGAAATAAATTAAATACATGTTATATGACAGAATGTCTATGATAAATTAGAGGCAATTGTGATATCTATGCTTGTAAAGATCTTTGAGCAAATTCTGCATGCCAATACATAAGATCAGATTAAAAATAGAATATCTAATTAACGACACGATTTATAAAAGATTGGTTGGTAAACTAAATTTGTTAATATTTTCGAATGTTATTTCTAAAGCATTTAATAAAAGATCACTACAAAGGGTACTAGGAAAGTTTTGCAATACAACTTTGTTTATTTACTTTTTTCAAAGTAATTTCCTCTGCACTCAATACACCTCTCCATCCTCCGAAACCAATCTTTAAACCAGTACTGCCAAGTTTCACTAGGGAGTAAAGTACACTCGTTGTCCCAAGCCCGCAGAAGATCCTCATCACTGGAAAACCGCCTCCCTTTTAGCTTCATTTTCACCTGCGGGAACAGTGCAAAGTCGCAGGGAGCTCGAGAAGTTTCAATCCTGTCGTGGTCAAATATTCGGTACAGGCTTTGGCGCGGTGAGATGGAGCATTATCGTGATGGAGGAACCAGGTGTCCATTCTTGACTTTGGCCGCAGGATCTTCATAGATCCAATGACTTTAGGCAGGCGCTGTTCAGTATACCACTTAGCTGTGACTGTCTTCTGTGTGTCCAAAACGACGCGTTCCACAATTCCACTCGATTTGAAAAATACAGCTATCATTTCCTTCTTTCCAGATCGGGATTTTCTGACAACTACGTGTATGTCCTCATCATCAAAGACCCAAACTTTGTTTTGAACTTTGGTCGACACATCGTAGTAGTACAGCCAAGTCTCGTCACCTGTCACGATGTTGTTCGCATACCGAGATTGGCCCTTATTAACCTTTTTTTAGCATCTCCCGGCACCAAGTCACACGTCGTGTCATCTGCTCTTCGGTCAGTCGATGCGGCACCCAGAGAGATTGTTCTTTCTAGTTTCTTCACGTGCAAATGATGATGCGGAATCGAACGAATTGCTGGTGCATTTAGGCCTGATACACCCTCTATCTGTCGGTAGGTCACTCGCCTGTCCTCGCCAAGCATTTCCCTCACAGTAGTAACGTTTTCCTCGTTAACTGATGTTTGTGGCCTTCCCAGCCTCACAGCATCCTCCACAGTTAAATCCCCCCTTTGGAATTCTCTATACCACCTGAATATCGTTGTGCGATGTGGACAAACATCACCTAGTGCAAGAGTCATTTCTTCGAAGCCCTGGTCTATGTTTAAACCACGCACGAACTTATAACGCAAAACTGCCCTTATCTCATTTCGTGACCACGATGCCATCGCAAGCACTTTACACTCTCACTCCTAATGAATAACTGAGCTCATCGACATGGCGCGGCGGCTACTATGCACGTACGAACATGTCTCGACATGCAGCAACAAGCAGCTTCCTACGATTCATTGTTGCGTCATATTGCAAAACTTTTCTAGTACCCTTTGTAGTATCGTCAGGTGTGTCGCAACACAGTTGCTTAAGACCCATACTATTACAAATAATATTACAAATAAATGATTTACCGAGTACACTTAGTGGTTCTGTACGTTGTTATATGCAGACAACTGTCAATTATAAAAGAAAATTAATTCGCACACTAACTCGATTTACATTAACTAAATAATTATTTAAATTACATTTCCTTGTGATGTCAAGGTATAATGAATGTGCAGTTATTACAATTAATAGTTAAAAACAGACATACGTGTTTGATTATCATTTATGTCAATTACGTTGTAAGTCACAAAACTTCTCTGAAAGACTTGAGTTTGGTTTTAATTCTGCTTTTCGATTTACGATCATATTTAAACTACTAGCACCATGCTTAATTTCAGAAATTTCAGTGACATTCATATAATTGCCGCATGCGTTTGGTTACCAAAAAAAATAATTAACAATAAATTCTTGAATTCTTTAAAAAATTAATCGCAAGCCGCCTGATGAAACACACGAATTAATATTTAATAAAGAGAATTTTCCTTATATTTTATGTGAAAATGTTATTAACATTTATATACTAGAAATAAAAAAATAAACATCAACATCAAAAACGTATGTACTCACTTACATTAATTTTTATACTGTAAGAATACTGCAATATACGATTCTGAATTGTATATTTATCTTAGTCTAGCTAAACCGTTTTCAGATATATTAAAAATTTTTACCAAGAAAAACGAAGAGTTGGTTACTATTAGATGTTGTATTATATATTGATTTCCCATATATCGTTTTTCATATTCTATAAACTTTGTAGTGAGTGCCATCTATAACTAACAACATTTCCAATGAATATAAAATATCGAACTTGGAAGACGTAATAAGGTAAATAATTGGAATCAACCTCCACGAACTAACCGAAAAAAAAATGAAAACAAGAACATCATAAAATAATAAATTTACGCAGTCGTCTCCATGGGGGATTTTTATCTACCCTTCTGTTTAAAAAATGTAGCTATTATTTTTTTTCACCTCGACCCACCCATTCCGGGTCATGGTCGTCTTGATCTCGACTCTTATCTAACGCCGGTCTACGGGTCCGCAAGGCCACTAAATCATCGGACCAGATAGTTTATATACGCCGTCATCATTCAAGCGTTTTTTCTTCAATGCCTGTGCTACTCTCCTGTCCAGGTTTGTTCAGGTGTTTTATGTGAAACGATATGTTATTGTTATTACTGTATTACGCTGTATGGAATGCTTGAATAAAGTTTTTAGAGAAGGTGGTTTTGGAAAATTTATTTGCTTAAACGTTGATCCCTTTATATTTTTTAGAATATAAATTCATTTATTATCTACAGCAAAATATGGGTACATATAAATAAATATTAAAACAATATGAAATATTGACAAGCAAAGAAAATTTAAGTAATTGCCGTGACATAAGAACACGAACAAGTAAACAGAATATTTGATGAGAACAGATTCAACAAGCACAATGCCTATGAATCTTAACTGAAGACATTGGTGAAAAGGGCAAAATATGAATAAAAGAATATATAAAGCAATATATGTGCTATACAAAGAAACAGAAGTTTCGCAATAAGATTTTCATTTTCACAATATTTTAAAATAACTTCTACCATATGCTAGCCACTTACTTGTCCATTATTCGAAACTACTCATGATATTCACTCTTCTAAGCTTACTGGTCGTATCACATCCCAAGAATTCTTATGAAAGGAAAACTTTCTCTCTTTCAGTATATTGTTCACATGAAGTACTGCAAAGTCACAAGAAGCGAGATCTAGGTTGTAGGGTGGATAGAACACCAACACCTTCGCTCAGTTCCTGCTAAATACTCGTTACATATATTATAACAATGTTGTTATGGAAAAACCAACAATTCTAAACAGACATTCCCCTTTATACCACTTTAACGGTCTATAGTGTATCCAGCACCATATGCTCCAAAACTGCTTTCATAGTGAAGAAGACGACCGCCATTTTATTCCTAACTAATCGAGATTTCTACATAGAGATGGACATGATTTTATCTTCAAAGCGACAAGCTTTGTTTTGTACTTTAATAGGCACGCCATAGAATATAATAAAACTAGGTTTCATCACCTGACTTGCTCTTAACATAACGAGATAACTTATCGATCATCTCGTGACACCACTAAACGCGTTGTGCCATCACTGGATGATTAAGACATGAGCTAGCCAAAGACAGCAAACCTTCCTTGCTCCAGGTTCATGCAGAATGGTACGAATTGTTGCTGTATTTTCTTCTATCCTGCGATAACCTACATGCTTGCACAGAGACACCAAACTACGGACTATAATGAAGACTTAAATAGGTTTTAATAATTATGCCATATTTCACAACTTTTGTAGTGCCCTTTTAAACAACCACTAAAAACTTCATGAACTGAAACAAATTAACAGAAAAGCAAATATAGTTGCAGAACGAATGGCAAAAAAGGGGAAGATACAGATAACATTAATTACATGTTAGAGAATTATTAAAGCAATCACAAGCGGAAGTAGAAATAGAAATCAGGAAATGAGAGAAGAACTAAAGACAGAACCAGTCTTAAGTTTCATAATGAATAGATTTGACTTCTCAAACGTTTTAGTCCAATTAATCTCCTCTTGCTTGAGCTATAAATCCAGGTACTTCTACTTTAATGGTTTTAAATCCAGATAGTATAATCCATCACCAAACGTCCCTCACTCAGATCTCTACCACTCTAGGGTCCTTACTATTTAGTATCTTTATAAACGAACTCGTTATACTGCTATGTTTGTGAAGTGTTTGCGTATACGAACAATTGTCAAATATTTTCTAGAATTTCGTCGCTGAATAATTTCGCCAAATTATTATTTAATTTTAAAGTAGTTAGTCATTAATATAGACCAGTATGTAATTGTTTTTCCTATCAGAATTATGGATCCAATTATATTCGTGTACGCTTTGGATCATATTAGAATTCCTTGAAATAGAAAGACACAGATGACTAAGATAAAAAGGAAAACACGGACAGATACAGAAATCTGGTGAATAATAAGAAGGATTAAGTTTATAGACAGTTAAAACGAGTTAAATCCAAAAATCCAACGCATGTCTCTATTACAGCTTTTATTACACTATTCATATTATAAATTTCCGATTCCACACCTGAGGAAATCGGATAGTCTGGTAGCGAAGTCATTAAATCAATTTTGAAGCACCATATCATTATTAAAAGAGATTCCTCACAAGCTGTTCGATAGAAAAAAAGACGGAAAGATAACGAAGCGAAATAAGATGGGTATAGATAGCCCTCCCAACGCTTTTGTAATGTTAGCAGTATGAAATTGAGCGTTATCGGAAGCAATTCATAGTAAATGACGTCCTCTTTGTCCTACGAGATGTACGTCAGCTTATTAAGTACCATTTTTCGTCACCAGTAAAAATGTAAGTCAAAAACTGTTGATATTGTTGATGAGCTAAATACTGACGAGCTATAAAGGAGACACAAATGTTAACGCTCTGATTCGTATTGTTTTCACATAAAACATGCGGCAACCAAACACCGAGTTTTTAAACTTTACCCATGGAATATAAATGTATTATTATCGGTTAGTCCGTCTTCCTGAACGTTGAGAATCTATTATGTCAAAATGGCCTCTTTAAATTTAGAAAACCATTTCCGTGTTGTACTCTCCCAAATCTTATTTTCTCCGTAAACGACACAAACAGTTGTAGCAGCTTCTGATGCAATAACTCCTCTGTTAAACTCGAACGAGAGGATATGTCGGAAATGCTCCCTTTTTTTTTTGTTTGAAATTTTATTTTCTTTTGTTAATAAACAAAACAATCTTTACACATATTCACAAATTAAAAACTATTCAATTAAATAACAATACAACATTAGAATAACTTTGACATATACATATGTATGTAACAATTTTTTTAAGACACTCTTGTCCTAGAAACCAAAAATACTACGAACTTACGAACTTGTGCATCAAACTAAAATAAAATTCAATAGGAAGCTATAATGAAGTCATTGGTAACTTATGGTTATGAATTTGGTTATTATTTTTCTCAAATACATGACAATCAGTCCAACAAAAGTATTGCAAAATATCTGAAGTATTTAGTAATTTTCTTCCACAAACATGTAGAACAAATCCTCATCCAGTATCTTATTTACTTATATATTTGTAAGTTTTGGTTTAATCAGCATTGCTTTCAATTCATATTGTTCCCAAAAACTTGTAGCTAGTAATTATCGAGAGTCAAATTTTGGTTTAATTTCTGCCATCCATATTAATTATTATTATATAAATGGCATAAATTCTTAACCTAATTATGAAATAAGATATATAAATATAGATTTTATTTGTTTTAGCGGCATTATGTTCTAACATTAGCCTTATTCTTTCGTGTATGTATATCAAAGTCTAGTATTAAAGTCCTCTTTCCTCAAACTTCGCTGGCATTCTCTTTTAACGATATCTCTTTCACTTTCTGTTTACTTAATAAGGTTCTCCATATGTTTACCTACATGAAAACTTACTATTTGTTCTATGGTCTTGTCTTAACATTGTTACCACAAATAAAATAATTTTAAGGAAAAATAGTTTTAATTAAACGCAAAACTCAGAAGTATCTTTTCATCCATTATAATATCTAGCCTACTCAATTATCTTAACACATCAGGCGAACGCATACATACATATATGTATCTGCTCTCATATCACGGGCGATAAATCAAGTCTATTAGACATAATAAATTCTATTTATGATACATACATGTATATACATATACAAGTTGGGAAAAAGGTCCACGTCAACGCTGCGGAACCCTCTGAATGTGCCTTGACTTTGCGGTTCCGGAAAAATCCCTTAAAATGATTAGTTCTGTACACACACAGGCCGTTTACACTTTACGAGGTTGCGTAATTGTATCAAAGTTGGAGAGAAACGGAGGGTTCCTTATTCCTTCAGACCGAGCGCCGAGATCGAGTAGTAACTTCGAGTAAACATGTATTATACACACATACATACGTGCGTACGTAGCCTTGCTTAGACTTGGAGAGGGGTGACGAAAATTCAAGTATCCATCCATCGAGATTTATGTAGGTAATACTCGTAATTTTGAGTACGTTAAATGCAGTACGTAGCTTTTATTGCTCGAACGATATCCAGCGATGGTATTAGTGTAGTTATGGGAGTTATTTCAACGCCATCTAGTCTAGAGTTCGATACAGGATGGATCATATACTTAACAGTCACTTAACATTATCACCTAGACTTTTATAATGATTTAACAATACTATTTTATTCATCCATTTTTATTGACGTCTAGGAAATTGCTAACGAAAGTGTCGCATTATTTTACTTGCCAATTTAATTGTTTTGGAAAGTATTGTAATTTTTCATGCTACGAAATTCCAAATTAAAAAACAATTAATATTGTATATATTAATGTTTGCAACAAAACGTTATTGCAAAAGAATAACGACTATGAGGACTGTTTCTATATATGTTTCTATATAAAATAGAGCACAATATAACAACGCATTCACACGCAAACTATAAATATTAGATCTTTTCGTATGAAATATCGATATTTTCTTTCGTGGAAAAATACTACGCAATAGCGTACGATATTTTGGAGATTAAAATCTATGTATGTCATTCAAATAATTAACCATAACCTTTGATATAAATGATCGACAATAGAGTACAGATCATAATGCGAAATGCTTCTGATGAGGCTTCCACACATGCATGAACTGTAAAACCTTTATTCGGAAAGGAATGCGTGATGGATTCGAATCGGTGGAAAGCAACTTGTAATTTAAATAGATCTTCTGACGAGGCTTCCATGCATGAATGAACTCCAAAACCTTTATTAGAGAAGTTCCGTGATAGTAACAGATCGCTTAGAAGTAAACCATAGAATAGATCCTGAACCTTAATCAAATATGAAATTTCAGTAGACAAAAATACCCCAAGCAAACTCAAATCTTGAGAGAACTTTAAACGTATAGAATAATGCCCAAGACAAATCAAAAGTTGCGTAAGCAGGAACCTCTTAAAGTTTCTCACTAATACAAACTGAACAAACACTTTATCCTTCTTTATGTTGCATTGGTTTTCCTTAAAGTTATTTAAAGGAAAACCTATTCAATTTCAACAGAGATAAGAAAAGACTATGACGAAAACCCTAAACTACTATTTATAAATAATTGAAGTCGATGAAAATAAGGAATCCCAAAGTGCATATTAAACAGATGGATTTAAGTTACTCACCTTTACTAAATACTGTGATATATGTAAGTTCTAACACCGAAATATTTTTAGGAAGCTCGAAAATATCAGCCCACGAGCATTTGGTAATGTACAATAACTTTTGAAATACATAAATGTTTGTAAATATTGCTACGTTTTATAATAAAATCATTTAAACTTTAGAGGTAATCCAACTATGTACATAGTGAAATGGTCACATTTTGACATGGTTTTACAAGTTTTCTATTCTTTCAGTGTTAGTCCAAAAGAACTACACAAATTTTTACGCATACTTCTAAACTGAGATATTCATAAAAATAAAAAGCTTTAATTTAATTTAATTTAGCTTTCGTAATACGTACAACAGTAGCTGTGGGCTGGAAGAATAGAGACGCACTATTTTTTATAACAAAATCATCTAAACTCTGAAAATAATCTATTCACACATTTTCACAGGGATTTCTATTCACCCCAGATTAACTCACAATAGCTAAATAAATTTTGACAAAATCGTTTTTAGGGACCTATAAACGCCCAACACAATAACATTTGCAAAATTTTAATTTTTGCGAGTGATCATATCAACCGCTTCATAACTGTTGTTGAAATCTGGATACATCACTATCCAATCAAAACAAAATAGTCTAAACAATGGGTAAGAAACTAGTTTAAGCACTCCGAAGAAGGCAGGAGCCTTGTTCACCTTATCGTATTCTAATTTTGTTAAGGCATTAATTTTAATGAAGATCGCAGATTCACATTAGTTCTAGTTGCTTCTTTTCTATGAGAAATGAAGATAATTGCATCTGTGCCATGTATGCATTGTCTCAGTTAATTGATCTGATTTAAATTCAATTGATTTTAAATGTTATCAATCAGTTCGTGAGTCGAAAATCTTATTTAAAAATCTAATTCAAAATACATACAATGAATTCCATTTAAAACGACTTCACCTATAATGATCATAGACTATAAAGTCGTAAACCACATTTAAAGTCAGATTTTGTTGTGTATACATATACTTTTTGAAGAGTACTTATATATATATATAATATGTACACTATCGCTCATAAGTATTTGGTCATCTTTGTTTCATTACAGTTTCTATAGAAAAGTTGTAATTATAAAATTTATTTCTGTATTAAGAAATAGTTTTATAGTAAACATTAAAATCCATAAAAGCTTATTCAAAAATAATTATGCAATTACCCTATTATTCAGAATGAATGGCAATAAAACTCGAGGTAGAATAATTGCACTTAAGGGATTAGATCTCTCAATTCTTAGAAATTTTCGATTGTTATGATTTTATTTTAAGGTAGGGTTGTTTTGTAAACTATTAAGTATTTATACTTGGGTATTTTGGCAAAATTGCAGTTAGTTTTTGTGAGTTGCTCACAGTGAAAACATCGTGTGTATCGAAGAAGTTCAATCGGTTAGAAATGTCTAAACGGGAAGAATTGAGTGTAGAAACACGACCGTTTATAATCGCATACCATAAAACTGGCAAGAGCAACCGCGAAATTGCTAGAGAACTTAAATCATATCAGTCCACCGTGAGTTATATCATCAAAAAACACCGGGAATATGGAAGTGTGTTGAGCAGAACTCAAAAAGGCAGACCAAGGGCAACAATCTCAGCAGAAGATCTTACAATGGTGGTAACAAGCAAGAGAAATAGACGAAAAACAGCCCCAGAAATCACAGTAGAAATGAATGCTGTTCATCGAAAACCCATAAGTATTTCCACAGTTAAACGGCGATTAACAGAAGCCAGTCTTCATGGACGAATTGCAATACGGAAGCCGCTTTTACGCAAGCAAAACAAGCACAAACGTTTAAAGTGGGCACGCGATCACCAAAATTGGACCATAGAAGACTGGAATAAAGTATTGTGGAACGATGAATCCAAATTCGAGGTTTTCGGTTCACGTAGACGTGTTCTCGTGAGGAGGTTTGTGGGTGAGCGTGCCCGGGAAGAATGCATAGCCCCTACAGTTAAACACGGTGGAGGTTCAGTCATGATATGGGATTGCTTTTCTGGATCAAATATGGACGATCTCCTAAAAATCGAAGGTATACTAAAAAAACATTATAAACGCATATTAGAGGAAAACGCAATTCCCTCTGGAATTAAAATTTCGGATCGGAATTTTATTTTCCAACAAGATAATGACCCGAAATAACTTCAAAACTATGCCAGGAATATTTGCAGAAATTGGAGAACGAGGGAACCATAAAAGTTATGGCATGCTCTCCCCAGAGTCTCGATTTAAATCCATTCGAGTTGCTGTGGGAACAACTTGGCCGAGAGGTAAGAAAATCGGCCCCCACATCTGCTGTTAATATGTGGAAGAACCTGTAAGAGGCGTGGGGTAAAATGAAACCTGAGACTATGAAAATTAATTGAAAGAATGCCTCGATTGTGTGCTGCAATGTTTAAAAATAAAGGAGGACATGTAGAGGAGTCTAAAGTTTAAATAAATATATTATACAACAATTTGTGTGTGTGTGTGTGTATCTTGCTATAAAGAATCTTGGATTAACTTACTTACTTTGTTATCTATCTGTACAATTTTATTTTTGTAAAAGATCTACAAAATTATATGACAAACGATACGTGTGCCATCTAGTTCTTTTTTTCAGTTTTATATCGGTGGCTTTCTTATCTGAATTTATTAGTTACTCTTTCTTCTTATCTTTATGTATGACATAATATTCACTTCGGCCAGTTTTCTCCAAAAACACAGGCTGAATAGAACGCGTCGTATAAATCAGGCAGAGGCGTTAGTACAAACATAATAATAAAAATAAACATTTTCTGAAAAATAACACACATAAATAAAAACGGTAATCCCCGAATCTTTAATGTTATCAGCTCGAAGAGGTTCCGAAATAGTGGGCCAACTGTTCGTATTTATGACATTTAGCGGAGTTGTTTGGTACGTATGTTTTATGTGGAGTTATTAAATTTATTAATAGTATCTAAAATCTAAACGTTTCGAAACATATACCCGCGTATTTTATCCGCGTTAAATAGCATAAAGAATAATTATTGGGATAAATTGTATATGAAAGTTTAAATAATTTTAAAAAACGCTATTTTACAATCTACAATAACATGTCCATGCAGCCATAAATAATAGCTTCTATACTATCTGTTTCAAAATTACTAGTACTTAACCGTCAATAAATTATTGATAATGGGCCCAATGTCAGAATACTTATTTTAGCAAAAATGTTGCATCACAATTTTTATTTAATAAAGCAGCATTTATTCTGTCAATCCTCGTAAATATTGTATTATAAATTGAAAAATGCATTACCTATTATAAAAAATTAAAAAATTAAAAATTAAACTAGAGTTAGTCCAAAGTAAGGATGCAGAAACGAGTGCTTTCGCAATAGCGTACGACTCAGTTACTTACAATATTAAAAATAATAAATGTAATTACTTACTACTTTAGTTTTTTTTTTGTGTTGTTGATGTAGAGTGAACGCAAAAATTTGCTGTAATATTGTGTCGTTAGTATGCCTTCCAGTGCTGACTCAGTCATACTCCTACGGTGAGGTGAAAATGTGTTGGTGTATTTGGAAAAGGAATGACAGCTTGCTGATCTCTAATTTGGAAATAGTATCTAAAACAATTGAATAATTTTCGGAAATTTGCTCTATTTGACTATGGATGGAGTATGGATCTGAAACCAGCCGCTGACTTACTAAAATTGCTTGGGCATCTTACGGATTTAAATTTAAGATACAAGGTTTAATAATGTGTAAAAATTTCTCATAATATAAAACAGCTTTAAACCACGTTCCCCATCTCGTCAATACCGGCTGTGGTGACTGAGGAATGTCCGAACAAACCTGTTTAAATTCACGAATGCGTTTTGGAGATTTAATAATTTCTTTTTTTGTAGAAATTATAAATTGGATAAGTGTTTCTAATAAATTCAGCTAGAAGAAGACATGCATAGAGCAAACAGGTTACATGAAGCAATTGGAGGATAAGATTGTTTTAGTAACTTTCCAGCTTTAACCATATTCTAACCTCTATCTGTAATTAACATTACAAGTTGTGTTGCCGATATATTGAACTTCCCAAAGGTATGTTTTATAGTTTCTATTATCCTATCCGCGTTTGTCTACTGTAATATTCTACTACGTAAAAGAAGAGCCAAGGAAATCTTACCGCCTTTTAAAGTACTATTCTTCCTTGCATCCGTTGTTTCATCTACCGTCAGCCATATTTTCTGATCTTTTAACTCTGATCATATTTGATCCGTAATCGTGTTTTTCATCCGAAGAAAATTATACTGTAATTGACCTCTTGTTGGTAATCTCCGTTCCGGAACGCATTTCCCCCAAAAGTTTCGAAATTCTTCATTGTCTACAATATTTTGTGGAATGTTGCATGTTATATATGGTACATCACGTTACGCATTTAATCAGTGTTGTTTGCTATTAACATATTTTTTACACAATAGAATACCGTACGGTAAAATATAAATACTCTGTTTTCAGTCGCTTTATCTTTCATTTCATCTAAATTTAATGCCGTCATTTTACTCAATACTCTTATCTTACATATGTTTATCTACTTTATTAAATTAGCCAACAACTATAATTCACACTCGTATATTAAAGGTAATTTCTATGGAGACTGTGGTTGATTAAGTTAATCACTTAAGGTGGATATATATAACGCCTTTCCACATTAATTTTCGTATTTTGTATACGTATTTCGACAACCAAGTTATCATCATCAGCAGACAATTAGACAGTGTCGCACCTGGCCGTAGTTTTCCAGGTACAATTAGTGTGGAAAGGGGTTTATATATCGACCTTAAGTGATAAACTCGTATATTAATATTCGTACCAATAGAACTCCATTAATTTTTGTTTTCGTTACTTTCCGTATCTGTTTCTGAACCTAAATAATAACAATTTGTGATTCTGTCCATTACTTCAAGGTCTACTTTGACAATTTCGTCTATAATTGCTCCCAGGTATTCCAATTGTTTCTCGTCTGGTATATTTCTTTCTTGTATTTTAATAGCCACTTGTGACTTTTCTGATAAACTGGGGATGATCTACTTTCGTAATATAACTTGCTCTCTAATATGTTTTGTTACAGTTCTCTCTTATTGCTTACAAACAACAAAATTAATTTATACCTACTGCTTGCAGTTTTCTGTAATCTAGTTCGACTATTCTGGTTCTAAATAACATGAAGAAAAAGGATTTTTTGAGAAACAAACTTGAACTTTTTGGTTAATAGTCCTACTTAATTTTGCAAACATAGGTCATTGTAGTCCCTTTTTGCACGTATTCAACAAGAATAACTCCTGCTTGATCCCAAAGGACGCTAACCATGAATTTTCTAGTTAAGTGTAGGCTCGTTTTAGAGGCGAAAACCCCTTATAGACCCAATGCATGGTCTCATCACCTATTAATGTCTTAGAGAAAAGTCAGCGTCTGGATCGAAAAATACAAAATCGTTTTTAGAAATTTTTTACCTAACCAGTTTTTGGTTGAAAGTGAACAATCTTGAAACCTACCTTGCTGAAACTTTGATCACGCCTAGTTTATCCGGTAGAATTGCTAAAACATTTGAAGCATATACTTAGTGCTTTAGAAATGGTAGAAACTTTCAAACCATCGATAACTATTGCCTAAACGTTCATACAAACCTCAAAACTAGTTGCGTCCGAAAACTTCCCGCTTCTTTGATCATGTTTATTGGATTCATGCCCTCGCCGAAACTGTTTTGATAAATATTTTATTTAAAAAGATGACGGAACCTCGTCCCCATACACTACAAGTAAACTTTATTCCTTTGTCAAATATTTAATATCAATGGAATGTTCCAATATTACAAACGCTCATTTTTTGTTACCAAACACTTTATAAAACACAAAATAATACGCGACTTGTCAAATTGTATTGTCACATAAGTATAAAATGATGTCAGTATTAAACGTTACTTTACTTATTTTCCAGCTTATTACATCGTAATAATTAAGGCAGAAATTAATGCAGAAATCATGCTCTATCGGTGAGAAATTGAACCACAGTTCCCACTTACCGAGCAGGTGCTTTCGAACTACCAAAATCTGTGAGATTAAATTCTTTAATCGAACTATAAATTTCATTATGAAAACAGATTTTTAATTGAACACCTGCAGTATGTCTTACTAAAAATGCATATGCGCTTAACACAAATAATTGCTTCTACCACTAAGTGCCTTTTTTTCTGAATAACTCTGACCATTTGATTTTCTATTTCTTCTTCTGTACAAAATATTCAGTATTCCCTGTCTCTTATTGTTTTTGAAATCAATTAGGTGGACAATTAGGTAGTTACTAATGCTTCTTCTACTATTTATCTTATGGAAAAAATCGAATCCTTCTGCACTTTTCAATATTCTTTCATATATTATTTAGCTACACATAAGCATAAGTCTCCTGTAATTATTCTAATTCAGATACTTTCTCTTTTTATATATCCATACTCTCTTTGTCAGAACAACCAAATAACTCTCGAAAAAAACAAACGAAGCTACATACGTCTTCTGCAAGGTTATGTCAATAATATGGGAAATTGTTAATAAAATTAATTAATAAAACCGGCAATATTATACTTGTAAAATTAATCTCTTACGACAATGTTTAACTCGCATAAAATTTCGATTATACATTTGCATTGCTAAAATCTAGACTGAAAATCTGCCACACGAACGACTCTTTTAAAATTTAACCTCAACCGTATTTATCCTATGCGACACGAGATTAAAAAACAAGTCAAACAGGGTCCCGTAATCTCCCCCAGGTGACGTTGCGAGCAATTTAACTCATTACATAGGTAAATTAAACGTGAACGTTGCCGCAGGTTGCCGGATCACCTGGGAAGGCAGGACCCATCCATTGGATACAATTACAATTAACTCGTACACAGTGCAATAGATGGAGTAATGAAACTAAATGCTCTGGATTGCGATTGATGTCGACTCTGTCGATGCCAATTACGGCAGTTTGTTTGACTTTATGCGGTTCATTATATGAATATTGTCGCGACCTCGTTGTACATTTACAAATAGATTACCGAAATGCTGAAGGTGATTTGGGACGATGTGGTATGAGTTAAATTTGGTAAATTCATATTTCAAATGAAATTAATGCCTTAACTAGAAATGGAATAAAAATTATTTCTTTGACGATTATTTTCTAGAAGACATATATATCAATATTTACTACAATTATAAAATATAAAGTTATTTAATTAATAAAATTCTGACATTTCAAGAAATTTGATTACTTTTTATTTACTTTGTGCATTTTTACTATCTGTTTTAGAGATTTTTATGTTCTTTTCTTTCTAACCAAGTTTGTCGGGCAAAAGTCTACAGTTTCACACTACTTATTGTATTCAAACTCTTATAACCTACAATATCCACTTTTATATCCTCATACCCTATAACAGATTAAGTAAGTAAGTCTGTAAAATCTACTGTATTGTTTTCATTCTAATTTCTGTTATCCAAATGTATCCTGTGATCCAATGTTTTACAATTACACAACATATGTTTTGTTTCTGGTTCCCTATTGCACTCAAGATGCCTGCCGATCACTTACGTTCTATATGCTGTTACAAACATTAAATTCCACCTGTATATGCTTTCGCAATACGTAACATTTTTAATTGCCCTTTTGTACACTTAACGCCCTTTCGTATCTGTCCACCATAGATCATAATCAATACGACCGAATTTTACTTTTTGATTACAAATCCTGTCGAGACTCTAATTTGGTTTTGTGGAATTTAATTAATCAAATCTTGTAATTGTTGTCATCGTATTGATTAAACTTATTTCTGGTAGTTTTGTAATTATTTGACCTTGATATTAGCATGCACTTTCTTATTTATGTATTATTACTTAAAAGAAAATGCCACGTTTACTTCGCTCTCTTCTGCGTCCGATGTCAACGAATAAACAAGTTTCTATCTTTACACCAATTCTGTAATTCAATTTTGGATTAAGCAATCGGGCTTATTTTATGGGAAGAGTTAATTACTTTTCAATTAGCCATTTTTGGACCTGGATAAGCAGGTCACGAAATTTTATCGCGTTACATTAAGATAGTTAATCCTGGTTCGCACGTGGTGTGTGAAGATTCAAATTAAATTTGTATTGGTTGTATTTTATTGAAGAGAGGCCCTTGAATATTGTTATTGTTACCTCAACGTCAACTGAGGCACTCCTAATGGTTAATAAATTGAACGTACGGACGTAGTGAAGGTGTAAGTAAAATCCCACACCTAAGGAACAGAAAACAAAGCTTATCCCACACGCTCAAGGGATGTCAAAGATATTTGACTGGAACTTCGAGGTTGATTGGAGCACTCATACCTGGGATACAGACGGTCGTGCAACCTTTCTTTTATTTTTACATATTAATTTGTAGTATTTATCTAATTTTGAAGACCATGGTAGCAGGAAGTACATTTATTTGTCACCGTACTAGTTACTTCGAGGCTCTTTAAGTTTGTACAAGCCGGAAGTAGAAATATCAGAGCCCAATAAAATTTATTAAATTCAGACACCTAAACCGTTTTTTATGTATTATTTATGTAATAATTAATTCGGCAAACCGTAGAATTAAAATCCGCACTTACTTTTTGTGTCGATAGACAACCTAGTAAATTTAGAAAAAGCCCCTTCAACAGCGTCTTGGCTTTGGCTCTGTAAACAATTTTGATGGAGCCTGTGTTTGATTAACTTAATCACTTAAGGTTAATATATATACCCTTTCCACATTAATTTTCGTATTCTGTATACGTATTTCGACAACATCATCATCAGATAATTAAACAGTGTCGTGCCTGGAAAAATACGGGCTCGTTACCCAGTTAATATATAAGTGATAATTTTGCACTTGGACAAACAATTAGTTAGCCCTCAGCTAACTCAGATGTCTTTGTTTTTGTTGTTTCTGATAATTCATTTAACCAAGTAACTAAGTAACTAAGTAGTTCAGTGCTTAAAGTAATTTGTATTTCACCAAAAACTGAACTGTCTTATGTTGTAAATTTATTGCAATTATTTTGTTTTTTTTGTGCTTCATTACTGTTGTTATTTTGAGAGTGGCACATGTATTGCATTATTTCGTGTGTGAACCAACTATACGTATAGAAGGGGAAAAGAAATTATAAACTTATGATTATCTCAATTCCAATCATTTATTTTAGATGCTTATTCGTAATTAATTAATTACTCTATACTTTGTCATTCTAAACATTTATCACACAATAAATCTGTATAGAGCTTAGTTTTTCTTCTTCCTTTTTTTTGTACAAGGGACTAGTCATTAAAGATAGTAATTAACAGGTAAACGAGCGCATTTTGTTGATCCTCTGTTTCAATATTAGCGAAGCGCTTTCAGGGTTACAATATTATGGCGTCCTATAACATCATATTAACAGGTACCCTCCCGATCCAACTTTTCCGCAGTTAGCTTGATCTGGTAAGCACCCTGAGAAAAAACGAGAGGATCGATAGTTTAGCAAAAAATACGGGCGTTGATTCCGAGTCCTATTAAGAATAGGACGGACGTTGCAATGTACGTACCCAACTTCCCATTTAGAGTTTAATTTTCCCCCATTGTAATATAGAGGAGTATGTCTCTGCTAATTCTACTTCCTACATACTGCCACAGCTTGTTTCTTATTTCTCGTGTCCGTTTCTTGTTTCTTTTATTATTTCATTAATTTTATTTGTGACTCAAATACTTAATGGATCCAAAAAGTTATCGACTTTTTTCTACCAACGAATATTTTCAATGTTGTTGCACTTCTTTGTGAAGTATCTCACAAAAGAAAGGAGGCCGACTGTATCTGGTCGGGTATTTTAATACATGCATCTTAAATGTCGACGGTTGTTAAATCATCCCACGGTGTTTTATACAAAACAATAATTATACGACCGCCTTAATTCCCTTGTGTTTTATATTGTTATCCGTCGTCGAAGTGAACTTAAAGGAACGACAGAAAAAGAAGACCTCAAAGCCGACACCGGGGTAACGCAACGCGAACTGTTGAGGTCGTATCGAGGTAATGAAGGGGAATATAAGAGCAGATTAAGAATACAATTAGTTACGCACAAATTACTAATTCCGAAAAGACAATGTGGACGGCCGCTGTCTCTCCCCCTCATCGACTACCACTCTTTCTCTTGTCTCTGGATAGATATAATAATTATGCACAATTTTAATGACCCGACGACATTACAACCACGCCAATTCGAGAGATCCGGACCAGAGCGCGGCGACCAGAAAGAGATGGGCGCAACGAATGTTCATTTGAATGAATATGGTGCACTAATTCCAATTAAAAATCGCCTAGCATCGAAACAATGGCGCCGCCAGACTTTCGCCTGCCAGCAAATTGATAATTGATGTTGTGTTTATAATAGCAGCGGCACAGGCGTAACGCTGGATTGCCGTATTACGGCGGCGAAAGATTGAGGGAAAAAAACAGTAAGAGCAGCCAGCGGATACCTCATCTCTAGACGACGATCTGATGTTGATGATAATGCTTCTGAAAGAAAGAGAGGAAATACGGGAAGAAGGGCGTTAATTGCAATATAAAACGCCAAAGATCATATATACAGTCTGTTCTCAATGAATTGCTAGAAATTTTTGAATGATTTCAGAAGATATAAAAATAACAAATATTGAAAATCATAAGTAATTTTAAGTCATTTTTAAAAATGTTGCTATAGCAGATTTATATTATTCATGATAATTTGGTATTTGTGTAAGATTGATAAACTTAGAACTAGATACAGAAAGGTTGTTTTGTGTAATATTTATTATTTTAAATTAGAATATTTATTCTAAAACATCATCAGATCACATTTTCAAGCATACAAAAGCTTAAAAGAGATTATAATATAGTATGCCCACAATGCTTCACTGTAACCTTTGTTGCTGTGAAGCATTCGTAGTGAGAAAGAATTTGAACAGATTAAAACAAAATGAAAAGACCAACATCACAGCTGACAAAAAATGTCCCTTCCAAGGGCTAAATAATTCCAATAAGGCAACGCCCGTCCTCTTGTTGCAGCTGGTATATTACAACTCCTGCAAGAGGCCAACATTAATATTTTCAATTGGCCAGTGCAGTCGCCAGGCCTATCATCGATAGAATATGTCTGGGATATAATAAGTCAAAAGGTAGATATACTTCCTAAACCTTCAATGAACTTACAACACCTACATTATGACTTACAAGTTGTTTAGAATGAGCTTCCAAAGGAGTCCATAGTATTGTTTGAAGCATATCCGGACGAATACCAAATTAGTTTACATGTCTAATTAAATTTTCTCGATAAAGCGTATGAATTTTTCAATGAAAATTTAATCATTTATTATTTTCAATACAGCATTTATATAAAATGTAGTTTTAAATTATGTATTATCCAGTAAGATTCGTCTTTTCTGGTAGCATCTTATGCCATTTTCCTAAAACACATCGGCTAAAAAAAAGAAACAAAACAATTCACAATCAAAGTAATACAATCTTGTATTACTATATGGCGTCATCGCATTTCAAAATCATTCAGCGAACTTACTTTCAAAGAAAGGTCATCGTTAGTTCTACAAAAGCATCAGTCGTTGTTTTTTAAGACTTTCGTAATATGAAGCAAACACTGTACGCGTTTGTATCGTTCTGTTATAAGAACCGTTTCTATTTTCCGTTTTTTCTCTTTGCTCTTCTCAGTTTATTCCCGGTTTTTTTTTTCTCCAAGTAGGATGTATATGTAGCAAGAGGACATATAAAAAATAGGGAGAATTGGATTTAAGAATAATATGGGGTGGTGACATGGGGGCAACCGGCCGATGCCACCCGGATATGGACAGATAAGGATCTCTTTCGGTCGTTTTCAAAAAAAAGGAAACATCGCCTCAATAAAAATCAACTTTGCGAATTAACAACGATGTCGGCGATTTCGGAGTGGGTTTGAAAAATACGTCCTCGCATAAGTAAATTAAACGCTGACCTAAATGTCTTCCTCGAGATCACGGAATGGACTTCTTTTATTCTACTAGTTCATTTAACCTATTGTGTTTTGTATATCTTTGGACAGGTTTAAGAGGAAATGAAATGTAGTAATTTAAGTCGTTAATTCTCATTTTGTTAGTTTACTTATATTAATTGCAGTCATTCCACAATAAAAAAGTATTTATAGGATAATTTGGAGGATATATTTAAAAGAAAAGCTATTTAGAAACTAATTTGAATTTAATAAAAAAAAGGTACGTTAACAGTAGAAGAGTGTATTTAAGTGTGAATGCATAATGAGCAAATTAATTTTCGAACACACCGAAACCGAAAATCTAAAGGAATCTCTACAGCACCAATATGATAAATCTTATGTTGGACAAACTTGACATCACGTACAATGCAGGGCATATTCTACAATATCCCTATATTATTTACTGCATTTAATCCAATACTTCTGTATCCATACATACCCAATGCAGGTGAGCTGGTGTATGTTTTCGGGGCTACTTTAGGTTACTTATAAATGATTTAGCTCTTGTAACCTAATGCCTCACATTCTTGCAAAATATGGTTAGCCGTTTCTGGAACTCTATTACACAATCTTTAATAAATATCTATATTATCTCTTCCAACTTTATTCAAGAATTATCTTGCACAGCTATGACCAGTGAGGTGTTCTATTATTATTCTAAGCTGGTTCTTTCTAACGAAAACAATTTCTCAACATTTTTACGGTTTGGTTGGCCAAGAAAGGCTTTGCCATATTTATACTTGTATCTATTTCCTAGTACGATCTATATTGAGCTTTGATCCATCTACCAATTTATTCTCGGATAGTATACTTAGGCACTCCGAATATATAATGAAACTCAGGATCATCAGCCATTTCGTTTCCTGTGATTTCTCAGTACCTCGGTACCCACGGCTTTACAACATTCCGCTGTTCCAGTTCTCTAAATTCCTCACAACATTCCCACACTAGCCCAAGTACAACTTTGAGACCCTCAATGCTCATATTGTAGTCTGGCCATCGCTAAGAATATAGAGCGATTTATGAGAGTAAGCCCTTCTGTAAAGTCCTTCTGCACATTTCAAAACTAGATAGACCTCTACTAGTAATACAGAGTATTTCCCCAATGAAAACTGCTTCGGTCTTAAATCCTTAAGCGTATCAAGCCTACCCTGCACATCAGAACACCCCTATTTCCATTTATGTCGTTCTGGAATAATTACCTCAGATGGAGGGTTAAAAGTGTATTTGATTAACATGTAATCTATTAGCATTCGCATTTCGGCCAATATTAATACCACTTAATAACAATATTGCTCAGGAAATTTTGCAATATACATATGCCCATCTCTGCCTCAGCTCTTATTACAAAATAAAATGTAAGAAGTTCCAATAGAGCCTCAATAGCTGCAGTTGGGGTATTTTTCAGTTCCCGAAAAATACCTCGACTGTTTTTCTTATAAAAGGTTTTCCAATAGGGACTTGACAACGTGGCGTCATAGGGCCATATTTTTTCGTCGACGATAATGATCGTCACGTTACTGTGAATGGTAATCGTTATCGCGCCATGATTACCGATTATTTTTGGCCCGAATTGGAAGATATGGACTTGCACAACATGTGGTTTCAGCAGGACGGTGCCACAAGCCACACAGCACACGTTACAATCGATTTATTGAAGAGTAAGTTTGATGAGCGTCTCAAGAAATGGACCAGTCGTTGGCCGCCTCGTTCGTGCGATTTAACGCCTCTAGACTTTTTTCTTTGGGGCTACGTCAAGTCATTGGTCTATGCCAACAAGCCGACAACGTTGGAAGAGCTCAGAGCCAACATTGAACGCGAAATAGCAGCCGTTTCGGCCGAATTGTGTGGCCGAGTCATCGAAAATTGGGTCCAACGAATCGACCGCTGCAAACGTGCCCGCGGTGGCCATATGAACGAAGTCGAGTTCCATTCATAAATGTTTTGATTGTACTTCAACCCGATAATAAAGTTTTTGAAATATCTCAAATGGTCTGCATTTTATTTTGAAAAAAAGTTGTCAAGTCCTTATTGGAGAACCCTTTATTTTGCTTAATTTCACCATCACTGTAGGTTGTTACAGTGTTTTCATCCACCACACTAATGACATATAACTCAGAATTGATTTTCAATGCATAGAACCAGTAGATTTTAGTGCACACATGCACCTATATACCTTAAGAATAGTATACACCTCTCATATTATGCTATCAACATATTGGTTCCAGGTGAGTCTCGAAGCCAAAGTATTACACTTCCTTTCCAAATATATGTGTATAAATTAATCTTTGATAATTAGCTTTCCAAAACAAATTTAATCGCTGCCAAATTCTCTTCTTATATTTTTACTATCAATGCATGAATATTTCGACACGCTACACTATTCCACATAAGCTTCCATTTTTTTACAGAGAAAAAAGTATTCCACATAATTGGGCATGAATGCAGGTGGTGCTTGTTATTTTAATTAATAATAAACACTAATCCGCTTGAAAACCATGAATTATGTACAAACGATAAACAAAAACATGTTCTTGGAAGGTTCAATCTGTTCCAGGAAAAGGATTGCAAATTATTGTGGTGACGACTTGAAAAGTCAACATTCTCTCGTCATACATACGTTCAAACATACACACATACTGTTATCGGTTCCATTTTTTTCTAAATTTCAACACAACCGCATCGTATATATTACCTATTATTACATAAGAAAAATAAATATGTGGTTAACATTTATAAGCAATAACGATAAGTCTTCTTTAAGTGCAATTGTACTTGAAGTCTAACCAATTTAATTTCTGAGAAATTTTGTCATAGTCTTGTTTTCTAGAAAGAATGCATTAAATTCGTTAAAATATTTATAAAAGATTCTGAAAATATTGGATTAATTATTATTATCTGCTCCCGTAGTTAGTATGTGCTGTATTTGCAAACCAGAAAGATACTGTCAATAAAATTCGTTTAAGACACTGTTTAGTGTATGAATTTGAAAAGTGGACGTAATGAGGCAGTATTTGGAATAGACATTATAATCGCCTAGGGCGTTCGCAAACGGTTCGTAACGTTTAAGAAGGATAAATTCAAGTTAGCTGATGAAGCTCTTTTCAGTTAATAAATAGTTTATAGTTATAAATAAGGAACATAACGTAGTTATAAAAGGTTTCAAAAGTAATAGCAAATAGAGTATTACAACAAGGTTTGCAACCAGATCACCAAGAAAACATATGCACTATTGTAATCTCATAGGTTAGAGGTCTACCAGAAGAAAAAATCAGAGCAATAAGTAACAAATACCAGATTAGAACAGCCACAAAGACCACAGACACTAATAGAGGTCAATTTCAAGAAAGATAAAATCCGACAACGAAAATCAAAGAAGAAAGTACTATACGTAATAAGTACCATATAAATATAGAAGATAATATTTCAAAGAAATAAGTAGACAGAATCAAGGAACGCCAAAAATTAGTTCGGCTGGGAGAAAAATAAATTACGACTTGCTTAACACCCTTGGGAAGAAAACCATAGAATCGCATGGGACTAAATATCTATCGTAGATCCATTTGTCTTCATATCAAACGATTTTAACCATTTGCGCTGACAACAAATTACAGATGCACGTGCTAAACTGTCCACTGTAACTCCCTTGAAATAAAAAGATTCGGTAGAGTACTGCACAAAGAATTTTGCGCAGATACAAATATAATAATCTTATACATTATGATATCCTTCAAAACAGTCTGAAATATTTATGTAGTACCACAAAGCATTTGTTGCGTTCGCACATAGTTTGATAGTATTTTTTCTGCTTTGCACATACTTTACACATACTTTGTGGATTTTTTAGCGTTTGTGGATGGAATACTCCTCGGAATTGCCATCGCTTTGCTTGCAAAACAATGCAATATGTTACCAGCAGACATTCTTCCACCTTTTGATAATAATAGTAATTAAATAAAATAAATTTATTATTTGATTTGATTGACCTATAAACAATGTATTGCAAACTATAAGAATTTTGAAATACATATATACATACATATGAGATAATATATCGAGAACTCTTCGACGAACGATCTCAGTCGACGCACAGTTCGAAGCACAGCACGAACGTTATATCTGTTTCTGCCACGAATATCTATCGACGTGTACCAAACGTTGTTGGCGGCATTGTAACAAAAATATCTCGACGTGCATGGCATGTCTTTCCAGCGCAAGTGCTAATTTATCTTGTTCTTCTTTCAAATGTAGATTTAAAAACGTAATAATTTGATAAGGATCTCGTCCTAATCTAAAAGGAAAATTGCCCAAACATTAAATTATAATTATGGTGCGTAAGCCACAATATCGTTTTTTTTTTTCAACATTCCCTATAAATCTCTCGGCTAATTTTATGAAGATTACCTACAAGAGATAGTGATATTTAATAGACGAATTTGAATGTAGTTGCTATGATTACAACTATAATATGTTATACATAACTTAAAGTTTGACATCCATCAATTAAACGGTGATAAAATAGTGAATTTTTAAAAGCAGCGTGTCTGAGAAAAAGCTAGATTTCGAAAAAATCAAATTCAGGTCACTTATTAAGTATTTATTTTGTGAAGAGTTGTCGACCAAAGAAACTTTTGCTGATATAAACCTTAGGTGATCAAATGTGCTTCATGAACCATCATTAAAAATAGTTTTGCGAAATTTAAGAGAGAAAAATCATATGTTAAAAATGAACGCCAATTTCTGTGACCACACTAGAAAAACATTGATTCTGTCCATGGTATGATTTTAGAAGATCGACAAACTGAGCTCAAGCGTATTGAAGAAGAATTACACATTTCCTAAGATCGATGTGAAAAACACCAGAGGTATATTATTCTTGCAAGACAAGGCGTTTTGTGCACTGCAAAAATTAACGAAATTTGTTTTGATTGACCACCCACTCTATTCTCCTGATTTAGCATCGTAAAACTACTATTTGTTCCCAAAACTCAAGTAATATTTGAAAAGTTAAATATTTTCCATAAATAGCGATGCCATATTTACCGTTGAGAAGTGGTTTGTTAACCAAGACTTTTTTTAAAAGGCTTAAAATTGCTTCTGCTGAACGTGTAAATCTAAAAGGGGATTATGTTAGATAAACAAAATTTTGTTTTGAAATATTGTGGCGTTTTATATGATAGGCTAAGTATTTATCAATACTCCCTCGTATTATTATTATTTTTCTCACTCAATTTGAAACCCAGAAGACAAAAAATCACAATAACAAGGGAATAATAAATACACAAAAAGCAGTTCGTAATGTCGTCGAGCACGAGGTAACAGAGCGATACACAAAGAAACATTGTGCGAACAGGAAACGTCAGGACGAAGGCGACGGTGTGTAAGCAAAACAGAGAGGAGAACGCACCCAGCTAAAAATAAAATTCAACACGGGATTAATTACTTGTTTAATGTGCCGAATGAGGATGGAATTGAGATGGAGATATTATGCGTTTCGTTAATTAAAATACACCTTTAACTAACTAAACAGCTCCCACACATACACGTACACACACACACAAGCGCACATAAACCGTTAACAATTCAAACTGAGAAGAGAAGCAAAATTGAGTTATGTTTTCTCCGTTGATTCGCTAGATGTCTCCGGTGTAAATAAATCACCGGAGGGCATCCCCTATATTACCAACACGGAGAAAGGCAAAACCGGGACAAGTGAGTCGACGGTAGACGCACCTCAGGACATTTTAAAGTTAATTTAAGACGTACAATAGGTTACAATGGTGGCACGGAATGAGCTAGTTAGAATACAACTTCGGATATAATGCGACGTGTCAACGAGTTATATATATAGGTATATACATATAATACCATAGAAGTCGAAAACGAAAACACCTTTCCCCATCCTCTCCTCTGAGTGGGAGCGCCGGCTCTCCAACAGCATAGTTTCTCTTAACAAGAGAAGATTATAATAATTGTTTCTTGGGCGAAATGTAACAAAGGAAATGTAAATTAAGACGCTGACAATTTTCGACGACTGAGATACTTACTTCTGCGTGTTGACGTGGTGGATGGTCGGAGGGGTGTTTGTTGAGTTTAAGAAAACGACGCACGAAACAATACAATTTAATACTGACGATGTGGAATATTGAGTCAGTTTATTTAAGGATGAAGATACGCATTAAGTAGTAAAATACACATGACATATAGTAAAACAGAATAGAGAAAGGGACACTGACGTAATGAACACATGCGCTAACTATGTCGTAATAATTACTTTGAAGAAATATTTACCGTATTGGTGATGTAAAGTTTCGCATCATCGATTTAAACTGATGTGAACACACGTCTCTGCTCTCTGCTACTGATAATTCTCAGCGGTTGAACCAATATTCGTACATTGCGCTACTAAATACCTTTCTCTATTCTGTTATACTATACTTGTAACTTTAAAATTTTGTGTAGAAATGTGTCAGATGTATTGCTGGATACGATGAGGGAGTAATTTTTAATATTGCATACAAAATATTTTGTGTATTCATAATTCACTTTCATATCTATTTTTATCATATCTATTTTTATGAGAGAGTTTGGGAATGTCGTTAATAAATGCAAAAAAATTAATAAATGTTACGTAGTATTTTACATGCATTTATATACTTTTTCTTTCGACTTATTTTATTCATTGTCAGGTATAAGCCTTTGCGATATATTTCCATTATTCTCAACTATTTGTCTTCCTCCCGGCCTACCTTTTTCCTTGTCCAAACAGTTTGTGGTCTACACATCTTCTTTAGTTTTGCTGGAGTTTCCATCAATTACAAGGCATGTCCACTTCTTATAGATCATCTTTCCTATTTCATTTCAAGATGCATATACTTTCCACGAACTTTAGTTCTTTTCCTTATGTCATAATTGAATATGCGATCCTAAAGCATGATGTTCATCAATAGTCTTTCCACATTTCACTGTTTCACTTGTAGCTCTTGGAGAATAATTTTGTTGAGAGTCCAAAGCCTTATGCGTAGCAATCGTCTTTCTACAGCATATTCTTTCACTTGCAAATTCGATAAATTTTATTAAGAACCCGATCCCGAAGTCGGGTTTTTAATAAAAATTAGAGGTTCGACATTCATCTCATAACTTATTGTGACATTTATAGTTTTGGTTAAGACTTTTAAGATCCAATTCCAAAGTCATATCTTTCTATACCTCGCTGTCTCAGTTTAGTCATAGCTTTTGGAAAGTACGTTCATTGAGGATCCGGATCTCCTTTTGCTAGGTCGAAATCGACAGTATACTGATCTCGAACACTTTCGCTTTCAATGTATTTGAAATGTTGGACTTTAAAATGTAAATTTTCGAACACTCGCAATCTTACAGAAACTTTTCTTGACGATTACTATTAGACCTATCTTCTCCCGACTGAGCTCTCTCAGCAGTAAGTTACTAGCTAATCACATCAAGGTCTCGTGATCGTTTTTCACTGTTTCCCTTCTCGTCTAAAGTGATCGCCGACAGCCAAAGATATTGAGTCAAAATTAGTGAGTTGTTTCACAAATCATCGACTACCAAAATGTGAACAACGTGGTAATAGCGAGTCAGCATGTAACTACATAATCTTAAATGTACGTGTCCTACTTATTTTTACCTTACCATTTAATTATAAAAAAAATTATTTATTAATTCGCAAAGTGTACTTGTTAGAATTTAACATAAAGTAATTTGGTGAAGTCTGAATTCAGTAAAAACACCGAAAGTCGAAAAAATTTGAGAACCTCTGACTAAAAGCCTTTAAAATTGCATATCTTTATCGCATCAAAAGTCATTACTTTGTATTCTGATTGTTTGTAGATATTCGATGGTGCTGTACCTGTTTCTAAATCCAGTTTCCTGTTGACATTGACATCTAAATATTTAGTAAATCATCGAGAATCGAAGAAAAGTTTCAAAACCGCTGGCCTAGTGTCTTTAAAATTGTTCGTATCTTTCCGCCTAGCTATCTAATCAAAAGTGTTTTGTACTTTATATTCTGATTGTGTGTAAATATTCTGTAGTGCTATACTCGTATCCAAATCCATCCTGCTCTGGTATTTGACATCTATTCGTAAAGGCACCAAGAATCAAAAAAGTTTGAGAACCACTAACTTTGGGCCTTTAAAACTCCCCATGTCTTTATCGAATCAAAAGCTTTCTGTACTTTATATTCTGATTGTTTGCGGATATTCTTTGTTGCTATACCGCTACGCCCGTTTCTAAATCGAGCCTGCTCTGATTGGTTGACATTTGTCCAGTTTGTTGGTTAGTGTTTCTCTTATTATTATGAAAATAAACCAATAAACCATTATCTAATAAATATTTATTATTTTTTTTGAATATGAGGACGTTCAACCAATCGCTTTTCATTCTAAATTCCGTTAATGATTTTAATGATTTCTTAACAGTATTTAAGCACACACATAATTTATAATTATTCTTTATAAAATAAAGACCAAAGTATCTCCCAAAACATTGAATAAAAGTCAATTATTAAAACCATGTAAACGTCCTTCAAAGTCAAATAATTTATTACACGCACACTAAATATACTACACCAAAGCGATGGCGTCGGTTTATCGGCATCGTCCTCGTCGTCGTCCTCGCTGGCAACGACGTCGTCACCGTCACAGCTCGAACATTTTTCAAAAGCACTTTAATCGAGAGATCGAACGAAACTATCGAAAACCTGTTGCGATTCTTTTAGCCGCGAATGTCAAAAGCATTATTTACTCCTCCTCCTCCTCCTACCGCCGCTTTTTCCGTAGGTGTATGAACGATGTCGGTGCCGTAGCGTTATTGGTCGTCGCCGCCTAGCTCTCTGTATTTACGACGTGCCCAAGTGAATGTGTGTTTACGTGAACTGGGATGAATTTATCAGGAGATGAGAGAGCGCACGCTACACTTCTTCGATTCTCCACACAAAAATACGATTGAATAATGTCGAGTATATCTGAGCGTTGATTTTGATGTACGAGTGGTTTTAAATTTTACCGCGAGTGGTCCTTTTTCTGGGTTACAAGTCTTTTTTTTCTATACTTTGCCTTCGAATGATTAATAACTAATACATGTGAGTTCGGCGATGTTGAAAATGTGTGTTAACGGTTAAGATAAAAATAAAAATGAAGTGACAAGGATGTAAAACTGTGGATTTGTATCATTTTATCAGTAGCAGTTTAATATTTTTACTTAACGGTAGTAATATCATGCTAACAGAAATATTTTTGTTTTCGTTTTTTATATTGCTTTTATTTTCATTTGGAAAACAATAATTTTGTAAACGTGGTCATATCATTTAAAAGTGCAAACTTTCTTCTATATTTAGTTAACAAATATTATGGGTTTATTATGTTAAGTTCAATTTGAGTAATAAAGTAACTTGAACAACTCGCAAAATCAATTGTTTTTTATCATGACTATGAATATCATCATCAGGAACTGTGAAAATGTAGTACAACTGTAATTTAAAAATTTTCATAGTGTAGACGAAGGCCCTGAAGAAGAAAAGAATCATGGACGAAAATTAAAAGTTGACAACTACAAGCTAAATGCGATAATCAAGACTGATCGCTAAACTACATGTAGTGTTACAGAAGAACTCAAACTATCAAACTGGCGTTCGCTATTTGGATGAAATTGGAAAACTGAAAAAGCTTAACAAATAAGCGCTAGACGAACTAAACTAAAATTAAAAAATTCATCGTTTTGAAGTTTATTTATTTTATACTTATCTAAACTGAAACTGTACAAAAAAAGTGATGATAACACCAGTTACAGTGCGACAGACAGTAGCAGTAGTTGAGCCCTGAAGATGCCCCATATGAATGGGTACGAAACGTCGGCAGTTTTACCAGTGACGTGGTTCCAGCCCGGAAGCCCAGGAGCAGATGATGGTGACAGTTTCATGTTCTGCACCCGAAATCATTTTGCCATAACTTTCTGAATAGCGAAACTATTATGTCAGAAAATATTGGCACGAAATAGATTAAATTTTCCAAAACGCCTATTACCAGCATTGGTCAACAGCAGAGAAGCAATTCTTCTACACAACAAATCTCAATCATGCACCATGTATCAGACGCTCCAAAAATTCTATAAATTTGCCTATTAAGTTCTATCTCATTTGCCATATCAATCACATTTTTGTCCAATCAACTACCACTTCCCCAAGCAACTTGACAACCTCTTGTTTGGAAAATTATTACTAAACCTGCATTCGAAGGGTTTCTACAGAAACCCAGACTTTTTTGTAATTGGAATAAATGCCTTCGAAGGGTTTCTACAGGAACTCAGACTTTTTGTAATTGGAATAAATAAACTTGTTTCTGCTTACCTCATCTTGGCTGCTTAGTTGGAACCGCGTCCTTAGTACTTCTTCTACCGACGTTTCGTCTTCACTTACATGTTACGTTCTCAGAGCTTAACTGCTACTACTATTGTTATTACATTGAAGCTGGTGTAAGTCAACTTTTATCAGTTTCAGTACAACAACGTTATCAGTAACAGCAATTAAGCCCCTGTCCTCAGTACTTCTGCTGCCTATAGTTCGTCGTCACTTGCATGATGCATCTTCAGGACTTAACTGCTGCTACTATTATTGTTGTTCCACTGAAACCGGTGTAAGACAACTTACGCCAGTTACAGTGCAACAACGACAGCAGTACCAACAGTTAAGCATCTATCGTCTATACTTTTGCTAACGATGTCTTGTCCACTTTTGCATGAGACATCCTCGGAACTTAACTGCTGCTACTGTTCTCGTTATTGCACTTAAACAGGTCAAAAGTCAATTTACATGAGTTTCAGTATGCCTGTAGCAGAAATACTAAGGACAGGGTTCCAACCCGAAGACCAAGACGAAATAATCTTGGATAACGATCACGGAAGTCTACAAGGCAAATTGAATTGGTTTTTTTTTTTTGGCAAAAATGAGACAATTATAATGGAGGTGACTTTAATTAAGAGACATAACTTTAAACTAAGTAAACAGCACTGCCAATATATTCAAAAAAATAAATTAAAATATTAAATGCAATAAGGTTAGACTTTAGCATCCATGTTCTTATGCTTTCTTTACTAATTTCGCTCAAAAAACAAAACACCGAAAATAACTTTACTTATCCCAAATTCTAACTCTATTAATCTCATCCTACTAAGTGCATTAAACCGCCAAATAAAGACACACATACAATACTAGATGCGGGACAGCCAATTATATTTTATTTTCGTCAATTAGAAACAATTAAAACGGCAGACCGGTCGACCACCGGGTTAAATTCATGAAACACAATAACGAATGCTCGAAACTAATCCAGATATTAATTGAAAAAGGACCAGGTAGGTAGACGAAACACATACAAGCACATCTACAATTATATTAAGCTGTAACTCTACAGAACATAATGGCATTCACACACAGGGAGAGGATATATCGTTTGAGATGATGCGGGCCAAATTGAATTTCTTTTTAATAGCAATAATACTTCACGATGGTGGTGTGTAATAGGGGTAGTGGTATGTGAACTGCCACGTTTATATGTACGCGTATTGTGTATTTACAAAGTCATCTCCTAAATTCTAACGTAAATGCCTGTATTAACGAAAATCTGGACATGACATTTTCTCGGCAACAATATGTCGCACAAAATTGATATTTTGGTGCCGCCGGTTAAGTCATCAGGGGAACCGTGCAGTTTGCAAATGATGTATATTTATATAGTTTGCCTTTAGTATAATCGTCTTTGTCCATATGCGTTTGCTGTTTTTAATATCGAGTGATTGATCGTACCGTTATATTATGTATTGTAGTATTAGGTACAACATGAATTTAAACAACCAGTAAAATGCTATATTTCGGATAACTTGATTAGTTCAAATAATTTATTCCATTTATATTTTTCTATCTTGTTTTTATTTCATATTTTAAGCATATATATAAAAGAAAAGTAAATATATGAAGTGCCTTTATCTAAGAAATTATATATTTTTTTGAAAACACAAAGTAATGGGTGATTCATTATGATGTATGATACTTTTTTCAAAAGCAATTTTTTAACAGCTAAAGCGTGAGTCGTGTCAAACTTTCACGCTATTTTACTTAAGTGTTGTGTCATATTTTATTATGGAAAGACTCAGTCCGGCACAGGGTCTACAAATTATTCAGCTATATTACGAAAATAAGCATTCCATGAGAAATGTGTTTCGTGCGCTTAAAGCAACTTATGGTCTACGTAATCGACCCACCGAACGCACAATTCGCTATACCATCGAAAAATTTACAACGCAGTTTTCATTATTGGATAACATACGACCAAATAGACCACATCCAGCACGTAGTGAAAAAGATATAGTGATGGTAGCCGAGAGTGTAAGCAAAGCCACTGAGAAATAGATTCGACGTAGACATCAACAGCCTGGCTTGTCGTATGCCACAGCTTTGCGTATTTTACGTAAGGATCTTGGTTTTAAACAATACAAAATTCAACTTGTTCAAGAATTGAAAGCAAAATTTTGTTCAGCGATGAGGCCCATTTCTGGCTTAACGGCTACGTCAATAAACACAATTGCTATATTTTGAGCGAAGAGCACATACAGATAAAAGCACGGTTAGGTGTGGTTTATGGCAAGTGGAATCATCGGTTCATATTTCTTCAAAAACGAAGACGGCCGCAACGTAACTGTGAATGCTGTCCGTTATCGCCCCATGATAACTGACTATTTTGCTGCCTGAAATTGAAGCCCGTGGTCTTGATGACATTTGGTTCCAACAAAACGGCGCTACTTGCCACACAGACCGTGAAAACATGGTTTTATTACGAGAACAATTTGGTGAACATTCAATTTCACGCAATGGACCTATGCAATTGCCGCCTAGATCATGTGATATCACACCTCTAGACTACGTCGGGTTTTCAGTGCAACAAACAGTGGCAGTAGTCGAACCCTGAAGATGTCCCATACGATTGGGTACGAAACGTCAGCAGTGACGCGGTTCCAGCCCGGAAGCCCAGAGAAGATAATCCGTCGGATTTTATTAGCTCCGTTCCTCTTAATTCTTTCCCGAATATACCAGCCATTGCTATCTTCTTAACTTTTATGAAGTCTATTATTCTTGTTTCCTCATTTCGTATATCTCGTAATTTGCTTTTCATGTTCAGCCCATATAAAGGGTTTTCCAATAGGGACTTGACAACTTTTAATTCAATTTGTGAACGCACCCTTTCACTAATCATCGAACTGTCACTGTCAATTTATTCAGTAAACTTAACCTTTTCATCATGGTAAAGTACACGAACGAACAACGTCTGAAAATTGTAAAAATTTACTACAGAAATTCGGAGTCGGTGACCGCTACTTTAAGAGCGTTAACTCCGATTTTCGGCCGTAATTCTCGCCCTAGTAGACAGGTAGTAACAAGTTTAGTGCAAAAATTTGAGTCTACATATTCGTTGTGTGATGTTGCCGTGCCAGTGAGACAACAGGTTGGTCGAAGTGTTGAAAATATCGCTGCCGTTGAAACGTCCGTAGCAAATGATCCAAATCAGTCAATTCCACGGCGTTCTCAAGAGTTGGGCACCGCCCAGACCAGTTTATGGCGAATTTTGCGTAAGGATCTTGGTTTACACCCATACAAGGTCAAGCTGACTCAAGAATTGAAGCCGATGGACCATTTGAAGCGACGTACGTTCTCCGATTGGGCTCTGGAAAAGATGCGCCAAGATGATCAATTTCATCGCAAAATCATTTTCAGTGACGAAGCTAATTTTTGGCTCAATGGGTTCGTCAATAAGCAAAATATGCGTTATTGGTCGGGTGAAAATCCACATGTGCTTCATGAAACACCACTTCATCCACAAAAAATAACTGTTTGGTGCGGTTTGCATGCCGGCGGCGTCATAGGGCCATATTTTTTCGTCGACGATAATGATCATC